>JAZHYW010022135.1:0-67738 GCA_037355805.1 Ixodes ricinus | reverse complement strand
AGAGCGCATATAAATATTCTTGCTATACCGAAGTATCCTCGATAAATCTCGAATTGGAAAGAGGTACCGCAAGGATATCGCAGTTTATCATACAAGCCGAAGTTGCGTTCACAACTTCACAAATTGTGTCACGTCTCGCTCTGGAGGAGTTGCCCCTTAGCACACGGGTGCGCTGCGGCGAAGCAAGAAACGCAAAATCGCAATGCCTACTCCGCGGTTGTCGCTTCTCTGCAGTACACATGTTCGCGGGGAGAAGCGCACTCAACGAAACGAACTAACTCTTGAACAGACCACGAACACGATAATTACTGCGTAACATCCGAGTACCGTTAATCTCTGATCGAAATTCAGTCGAATAGTAAGTTATTCGAGGCTATAATCAAAATTTCCGAAAACTCGCTCAAGTATATCGTCACGGTCCGGTCAGGTAGCGAGGCCCGAGCTAATTATATTTTCAGGATTATTAAGGCTAAATTAATTTTTGGAACAATGTGGGCGCCAATTTCCCACATTTTGGTAAAATTGAGCAGGATGTAGCAGGGTGAGCACTTCGGCGCAGTTTGGCGCATTTGGCACAGCTATCACATCACTACATTCCGTCGGCCCCATTTCGGACGAAACCTCAAAGTTCACTCACTCCTAGTAAAAGGTACTGGCGTGCACGATCGCTCGATTCTGGTTCCCGCTGCACAGCGAACAAGCGGCCGTGGTAAACAGGCGATGAGTCTTCGATGTAGTCGCGGGGACAACATCCACTAAAGCAGTTTCAAGCGGATGTGATTTCGGTTCCCCGCACTGCACCCTGTTGCACCCTTTTAACTCCCTTTCGACGAATGAAGGGTCATAAAGGGAGGTTCGTGCGAAATAGGGATACTGAAGGGTGCGTGCGAAAGGCTCACCGAAGTCCGGGAAGGAGCACTGCCTGAAGCGCACGGTGAGCCCGTTGCCCCTGGGGCAGTTGCTCAGCTCGGACGAGAAGGGTTCCGCGCAGCGGAACTCCTCGCCGTTGGCCCGGTACTGGAAGCGGTAGCGGCCGTTGATCGGGCAGAACATCTCGTGTAGGGTCGCCGGCTGCGACGCCGCGCCGACAGTGGGGCTGCCTCCCGAAGCCTGGTCCGGGGACTGCTTTCCTGCGGAGGGACAACGGCAAGACGTCCATCGTAGGCTCGTCGTGCGACGGCCGACCAGAGGGCGCGATCGACGCCGCTGCTGTGCACGAAGAGGGAGAAGTTACACAGCCTGCCTCTCACTGGCGTCCCGCTGGACGGTGTGGCCGGGGACGACGCCGGTATATAACACCCGCTCGTGTTTAAGGCTGGACTCGAACTCTGAACGCCTGGGACTGCGGCGCGAGCTTTCGCTCCACGCGCTGTCGAGCTGCGGAGAACTCTCGACCGCCCAGCACGTAAACCGGGTGAGGGGATGCACGAGAGAGGACGCTGCGATTGCTGACAAATATCGCCAGAGTTCCGAAAGAGCAAGTTTTATGATGTGTTTGTAATAGAGGGTGCCACCACTGCCCCATGAACTGACTCCAGAAGCTCTTCTGAACACCCTCCCGGCGTGGGTTGTTTCTCTACCAAAACGGGAAAGAGGGGAACAAAGACTTCTGAGGAAGGGGCTGGCGAGCAAACGCACGTAAAATCGCTTTAAACCGACACCTCTGCGACAACAAGGTTGGAGGTGTTTCTACGTCAGCCACCGTAGGCCAGCGCATATACTGGGTGCGAGCTCTCTGTCGGCGCTCTGCTGGGTGTTTTCACTGATTGAACGAGAGTCTCGAACGCTGCATCCAATCTGCGCGCTGGCCTTCGATCCGTGACGTAGAAACCGGCCTCCTCGTTGTCCAGGAGGCCTCGAGTCCCTTCGTCCGTGCAAGCAGCAGCAGCAGCCTCGAAAGAGGCCGAACGTCGACGCTACAAGGAGGACGTCACGTACTGTAGAGGATGATCTCGGTGAAGCGCCTCTCCGAGACGGCTCGCTCGTCCGGACACGTGGCTCGGGCCGCCTCCACGTTGGTGTAGCAGCGGGCCAACCCTGCGCAACCGGCCACAAGTGGCTCAGCCCGACGGCTCGTCAGACGAGATGTGCGCGACTTACCTTCGGCGTGGATCTGGATCACGTTGGGGGTCTTCAGGGTCAGGTGGAAGCAGCGCATGCAGTCCTCCGTGCCCGTGCTGCGAGCGAACGTTCAATCGGATAAGTGCCGAGTGAGCTGGAATGCAGCATGCATTTCGCGACCTTGCTGAAGCGGGCACAAAAAGGTTGCAGAGGTGGCCACTCGTCAAAAACCTGCGCCTCCAGCTACCTTCCAGGCAGCGCGTGCCAGGCTATAGGCTGATATTGAACGCCGTCGGTTGCCGTTCTCATAAAATGCAATTATACGTATGACGGCATGATCGACAGATAAAAATACAACCGCATTTGTCTCTTCCTCGCTTAGTTTCAGTTCGTATTTCTGCGCGTGCAATGTCACGCGGTGCCGTTGCGGATGCGCTGTCTGTTCTTCCTGGCGGGAGGCGAGCTCACCTGTCCCTGAGGATGACGTGGTGTCCCCGTCGCCGGTGGCAGCGTCCCCAGGGCGGGATGGCGTCCACCTCGACGGTGATCTCCGAGTAGGACACGACGGAGCCGCCGAAGGCCGACGTGGCTTGCGTCTGCATCAGGAACGTGCCGTGCAGCTCCACCGGGAAGTAGCACACCGCCGTACCTGCGAGGACAGAGTCACCGCATCAGCATGTACTGGCTGCATGCGGTCCGCCCGAGTTTCCCTGTGCGCCTCCACGTTCCCCGGGACTATAGGAACGTTTTGCAAAGATCCCAAAAGGCCGCGCACGAAGTGCGCAACGAGTCATGGACCAGTCATGGTCGAGTCATGGACAAGTCATGGAGCCATGGTCATGGACTGCTCCATTCGTCGTACAAGACAAATACACGATGTTCGCGGCAGACACTATGACAAAAATGTCTGCGATCACGCCTGAAGCATCTTCGAAGCGCTCCATATACGTATGTACGTCTGCTTCGAGCAGGTCTACGGACAGTTTGGGTGTGACCAGTGTGAGCGTCGCTCAAGAACGCCTCAGCCAGTGTTTGCTGACTATCTTTCGTGGGACGTGTTAGCGCTGTGGCCTCGGCTCTCTTGCCCGAGGCGCAGAAGAGGGAGGGACAGGGATAGGCCTGCTAGAAAACGAGGCTCGTCTACGTCATCTACCGGAGACCAGCGTGGGAGGCTCCGATTGGACGCGAGATGCTGCGTCAGCGTTCGGCTGGGACTCGTGCCCAATCAGCGGGCAGACAAGTTCCAGCCGAACCCAGTTCTCGTGTCCAGTCTGTGCACATGCTCGTTAAGACAGATTCGAGGGAAAACGAAAAACAAAACGTTTTGCGCATTCTTCATGCGCTGCGCAAGCCTAGTTCTCACGAGATGTGTATTTTACTGCGGTTTTTGAGGTGAATACGAGTATAGGAGGTGTTAGGGTACTCTACAGCATAGGGTAGCCCAGTTCCTCGCCTGCCCTCACCCGTTCGCTTGCCTTTTTTTTTTTTTTTTAAGCGACAGTAAGGCGGGAGTTTTATCGGCGTCACTTTGCAGAAATGTTCGTCCTCGTCGCTTATCGTCGCGGCGCGCGAGGTGGAAATGGAAGTCGGGACTTCCCGTATACGCCGTGCTGTGCGAAGAGAGCGAAGAGGGCAACCCTGGCGTTCTGCCAAGAATGGCGCGACGAAGGGAGAATCTTCGTGTCGTCTGCTTGAATTTGAAATGCTTGTTTTCAAACATTACTCGCGTTATGCGAAATCCCACTTTTAAGTATCCAGTCGCTACTCTAAATGATGCGGGGTCTTAGAAACTTCCACCGTGCTTACCCACTTCACGGATCACCGAACACTGGTGGCGGTCGCCGGTGGCATCGACGACGCCAACCACGAGGGCTATGAAAATTAACCACGTCGCATCTCCGTATTCAGGTACGTGACGGCGTAATTCCACCCGCTTCGCGCCGACCGTGCTACAGCTATCGTTTTCGTTTCTTCGCACATCGTTTTTTTCTATACAGCTAGCTTCCGGCATTCCTTTCGGCGCCGTAGACGAGTGTCCCTTTTTAACTTCTTGTGTCGGGCACACGCCGAGCGCACTTTGCAAAAAGGACTGTCTTCCGCTGAATCGGAACAGTACCGGACCGCTCGGCGTGTGTGCCCGACACAAGAGGTTGAAGAGGGGCACTCGTCACCGGAGCGTCGGCCATGGCACAAACGGACGCGAGACTGGCTGCGCCAGGGACTACCGCGTGCGGCCTATCTGGGAAATTGGACGGCGTTTCCATTGTTTCGCCGTCTGCGCGTCCGGGACGTCGTCTTCTCTGCTGCGTGGCGCAAGCGCACTTCTCGGCGCCAGATTGCCGGGCCGAGCTGCCCTGCCAGGGATAGCACCGTTCGCTATACGAGGATATACGTCCGAGAAAATGCGACATGCACAACCATCGATGGTGCGGCACTGTTCCGAGCAAAAACATCCATGGGCGCCACTGGGAGTGATGGCGATAACGCGTACAAGAGTAACGGCGCCACCTGCAACGCGTCACTTTCTTCTGTAACGTAGTAACGTGCTCGTTATTTTTTCGAAACAGTTACACCGTTACATCTTCCCAAGACTTAACAAAAAAAATACACCTCAATTTTGTTCGTGCGTTTTTAGGCGTTAAATCTTATAGAATTCTGGCACTCGTTTCACATACCTCCAAAATTGTGCCTGTCTATTCACCACGCAGACACTCCCACTTTAGAAAAACCCCAAACGCCCACGCCCTTTGTCCCAGTCAAGACGGTAAAGCGTATTCATCCATAAATAAAAATGTAACGCGCGTTAATTTTTATCCGTAATGTTAACGCGCGTTTGCAAGTAACGAGCAACGTATTTCGTTACTTCCTTCTCGGTAACGCCTACAACACCGGACAATTGTTCGCCAAAACGACCCGTGGCGGCACGGTTGTCAAAAGACTTGACGAACTCGCTGGAGAGGATCGGCAGCGTGTCGTCGACCGTGGCTCTGTGCGCGCTCCAGCCAGTCACGTGACGGTCACGCACCTGTACCCCTGCTAGCCTCGTTCCCAGGCGGGGGCGGTCGCCGCGATTTAAAGAGACAAAAAAAACACACGGGCACAAAGGCCCTCCGCCTGCTCCGTTTTTGATTGGTGTTGGGCCGAGTTTTTTTCTCTGAAAGCGGAAGTGGACGCTCTTTGTGGCTCCCCTCGCACGCTTTGCTGGCTGGGCTAATTGGTTGTCTGGCCTCGCACGGAATCGCCCGCGCGCTGCTGAACTCTGCAGCCCGCCACTTTCGCTCCGGCGAATTATCCATTGCGGCCCGCCGCCGCCGATGCAAACACTGACCCGACTGCGGCTCGCCCGCGCTCGTCCAACTCCCGACGCCTGCCTGTATGACCAGTCAGCCGTGTGCGTTGCCCCTCCGTGCCCGCGGAGAACATTCGCGATAAATAACTTTCCGGTTCGACGCTCGTGCAATAGTTGATTTTGCCCATGGGCGCTCGCGCACTGCCCATCTCCTCGGAGAAGTAGGTGACATCCGTGGCAGAGGTGGGAACATCTCGCGTTACGGTGAAGAAAGAACCATCCTCGGCTCTGTCTGTCGAAGGCACGCATGCTTCCACTTCAGAGACACTGTCCGCTTTGTGCTTTCTTCCCGAGGTCGATTGAGGGGGCTCCGCCATCCACCCTGACTTGTGGAAAGGGTCTGCTCGTTGTTGTTGTTTTTGTTGTTCTTTTCCGTGCTCGTCTCGTACGCTTTCCAATAAGGTTTAAAACGTTTAAAGCTCCGTTACGGCGAGCAGGGCACGCCTCTGCTCGGACGCGAGTGCTTGCCGGCTGAGTTTAAGCGGATCGTTTTTTGCGCTCCTATGAGGGGACGATGCGTGAGCAAAGGAGCCGGCCAAGGGTCGAAGAGTTACATCGGAGTCATCGGAACGATCTCCTGAAATTCCCGCGGTCCCTGACAGGACTAGAACGGCAGTGAGGTAGGTGTTTCAGTAGCCCCGCCTCCGTAGCGAGCTTCAACCTTCGACGACGACTGTTTGGGGCTGAGCTAGCTGGGTCATGCTTGGGGTTAGGACCAGCTGAACCAGTGGCGTTGCCAGGGGAGGCTTATCGAGCTTCAGCCCCCCCCCCCCCCCCCCGAATATATTCCTAGCTACACTACCGAGCTAAACATATAGAAAAAGGCGATCGCTGGGCTAAAAACTGTATTCGACATCCTCTCCAGCGTTCGCTCTGCGAAAGTGAAGGGAAGTGGGAGGAGCTACAGTGGTTAGTTCATGGAGTTCGCCTATATTCTCTCGCTGTTTCTAACCGGAAACTTGGACACCGCTTGAGCGTTGCGTGAGCTACGAGTCTGCAGGCGCAGTCAAAGAAGGGCGGAGGGCATGACTTGTATACGTAACGAGTTACAAAAGTAACTGATTACTTGTAATCAATTACATTGTATTGTAGCCTTTTCAAAGACCTTTTTTTTCGGTAACGTTTGCTGTAATTTAATTACTATTTTTTGTGTGTAACCGATTACATGTAATCAATTATACATTTCCGAAATAACTAAAATTATTCAGTTTTAGTTTTATTTTACGCAAAAAATCGCTCTGTCTTCCTGTGCATCCCTCGTCTATGTTGCACAAAGGTTGGAGACTTCTTGTTTTACCCCTTAACATCTCGAAAAAGCTAACAAGATACCAGAAGGATTAGAGTGTGAACGCGCTCAGCGATGTTTTGACTGTCGAGCTGTCGACGGCGCCGCGTTTCCTGCCTGTGTACGGGTTGTTACGATCCCGGTTTGCCGCGGCATGGACGCCTGTGTTCTGCACTGACCACATCTAGCCACGACAACCCCTCCCCCCCCCCCCACCCCTACCCCCACCCCCATTTTATCGAGTTCACTCAGAGCGTGCTGAGCACGCGCTGGTGCTGCTCTTCAGCGTCGAGGCAGATATCTTCACCAGGAAACGTGGGAAGATGACTGACGAGAACTTCGAACGACTACTGCTGTTGAAGCCTACCAATCAGGTGTGAACGACAAAAAGAAACAAAATGTAACCACTTTCAACATATGTACGCATTTTTGATTTCGTAATAGAAAGTTGAAAAAAAAAGTAACGTGAAAAGTAATCAATTACTTTGTGGTAATTTTTCAATTACTTTTGCGACGCAGTAATTGGTTACTGTAATCAGGTGTTTTTTTTTCAATCAAATAATTGTAATCGGTTACTTTTATTTATTTATTTTATTTTTGTTTTTTCCAGCAACGCACTGCAGGCATTTAAAAGGAGGCGCTGCTCTCATCCTGCTGACCTGCCTGCGCTGAACGGGAGCGCGGTGGCACCCGGAGACAAGTGCACGGCTGCGCAGCGTGGCTGGGCTTCGAGCCTCCAAAAGTTCCCCGAGCGGAGCTTTCCCCCCACACCTGCCCCGAGGAAGGGAGGCTTCCCACGCCCGGAATTCATTCATCGCGATCCCACGCCGTCGCCGTACTACGGGGTCCGCCTGAATGGAGGTCCCGACCCCGGCGGGGCGGGCTACGCACCCAGGCAAGGGTCGCGGCTAGGAAGCCGCCACTCGAGGGCGGGGGCTGCCCTGCTGCCCGCCGCTCTCTGGCCCGCCGAAGAGGAGGAAAACACCGCCTCGACCTGCGGGTCCTCTCGCCCTCTTTTGGGCTGCGATTTCCCGATTTCCAGGCATCGGCGGCGCACAAAGGGACCAGTGCCGCGGCTGTCTTTTCGTGCGGCGAGAGCGTTCTCGGACCCCTCTCCTCGGACGTCGGGCTTGTCGCTGGGGAGACTCCCATCGCGGTGTTCAGAATCCCTTATTCCGAAAACGTATTCGTCTTTCCAACAACTCTCCACACCTCCCCCCCCCCCCTTCTCTCTCTCGCTTCCTCGTGAACGTGTCTCCGTGTCTCTACTAACCTCCGTGCTCCCTCCATCCCCGGTTGCCGCGCGGGGCTTACTACTAGTGTATACTACAACTACTAATAGTAACAGTGATAGATCTTTCTCTTCCATCTATCCTGCCCGAAGAAAGGAGCTCTTCGGGGGCGTCTTGTTGGTATACGCGGTCTCGGAGGAGACAGACTGCGGAGTTCTTTCCGAGACGAGGGGGGATCGCCGCAGAGAGCGAGGGACCCAAGAAACGCCGTAACCTGACCCCGCCGTTTCTTCCTCCCCGTGGGCCGTGTCCCCCGAAAGGCAGACGAACCGCGTTCCCTTCGGCGGGCGGACATGGCCCGTCCGTCGAGACGGAGGGTCCGGCAGAGCGACGACGAGACGATCAGGAGAGCCTCGGTGTTGCTATGATTTCGTCGTCGCCGAGGACCCGCCCGGGGTCGGAAGCGGCAAACCCCCCGCTTCCGGTGCGGAGCAATAGACCGGAAGTGCGGGGAGGCGCCCCCCTTGTGGTTCCCGGCTGGGGAGGAGGCCCCGCCCCGTCCCGTTGCGTCTCCCGTTTCCAGGCGCTGTCTCGACGCAACTCCGCGAGCCGCGTCCACATTCCGTTCCCACGTCCTCGGCGAGTCTCTTTCCCACGGACCGAACGCTTCGGGGATCTTCGAGTGGACGACTCGGACGCGCGCTGCTAGCGTTTCACTTGAACACATGCAGTCAAGCACCGATAGCGCGCTTGACTGTGTTCGCTCATAGCACTACATCGCCTTTGTGCTCTCAGCGACTCAACCAATCACGGACAGTGAATGCGCCGCAGGTCGGAGCTACGCGCCGCCTGCGGAGTTCGCGTAAAGACCCTTCTGAAGTTGATCGGTGCTTATCCCGCTGGTGTTTTCGGATGCGTCCCCCATTTCCTCCGTCATTTCGATTTGTGCCCCCAAAGATTTCTTCCGCGGATGTTCAAGGTGCGCGCGTTGCCGGCAACCTCCGCTGGGAGCTCGGCCTGGGGTCCTCAGCCTAGAGCACTGCACGGGCCCGGGCCAGCCCGAAGCCTGAGCCCGGCCCGGCCCGCGGGCCGGGCTCGGGCTGGGTAGCAGGCGTTTTCTCGGGCCCGGGCCGGGGTCGGGCTTGAACAAAATATTTTTCGGGCCGTGCCGACCGTGACTAGGCAGTCGTGTGCCGGAAATTCTAAATTGTTGATAACAAAAAGTGTGCTCATTGATCTTTTAGGTTTGATCAAAACGAACAAGCAGAATGAAAATTCACTACGGCGCCGTTCAAAAAATAAAAGATAAAACGTCTTGCATTTGGAAAGCTTTTACGTGGATAAAGGGAAGCGTATGAATTCTACCAGCATAGTGGGTAAGTGCGGTCAAGAAAACGAGGGTACTCCAGCCGCAGGGTAACATGAGTGTCTTTTTACTTTTCAGACAAAACAAAAAAAAAAGCAAGGGAAGAAAAACGTTAGCTTGACTTTGCACTTTGTGCGGGGGCCTTACTATGCCACCAAAGATAATCTAACTACCATATATAATTTTATGCTTATACAACCTTTAGAAGATTCACTAGCGTGATTCTGATTGCTTCTTTACAAACACATGTAGAGAGGGAAGTTCTCTGTGAAACGAATTGAACAACGAAGAGTACAACATCTCTTCAAGAAATGCATATATAAATTATTGCGTTGTCTCTTTTTGGTTAAAGCCTGCAAACTTTCTCGGGCTCATGTATATACTCTGTCGGGCTCGTGCAGGGCTCAGGCTTATATTTCAAAAAATTTGTCGGGCTCGGGCCGTGCTCAAGCTTCTGTCGAAACATTCTGCCAGGGCCGTGCTTCCGGGCCGGTCGGCCTGAAATTAAATATTCATCGGCTAGACCGGGCCGGCATTGCCTTCCGCCGAGTCGGGCCGGGCCTAGAAATTCCGGCCCGTGCAGTGCTCTACCTCAGCCTAGCAGCATCGTTCGTCGCGCATTCCCGCTTCTACAAGTGCGAATGGCAGAGGCAGCGACGAAGCCCACGCTGCACGGCCTACCGGCCTGGCTCTGCACCGACGCCGAGAGCGGTTGCCTCTGCGATCCGCCGCCGGCCGGCCCCAGTCCGGGACGCATATTAAAGTTTTAGCAGATCGTTTTTTTTTCGGCCCGATAACGATACCTCCTCTCCTTTCCGGCGGCCTTGGGCATGCATCGTATCGTTATCGGGTGCCGTTATCGGGGCGAAAAAACGATCTGCTAAAACTCTCTATTGACCTCCTCACGGAAGAAAACCATGGGGCAAATCCAGGGCATGCGCGGGAGACGATCGCGTCCCTTTCGCACTCGTTGTTGGAGATGAGACGGCGAGCGACAGTAAACCGAACAGCGATGACGGCGCGACATATCCAAAGGGCCGTAAGGAAGCAGATCTCCGAGACGGCATCGTCTCCAGGCGGCATGCGTGTACGCGTGAAACACTAGCGGCTGTTTACCCAAGCCTCGGATCCCCATCTCTCCCTCTCTCTCTCTCTCTCCTCTCTACCGCGTAAACCAGGGGAACGTGTGGTCACAAAAGCAAGCCGCCGCCACCACGTGTGCATAGTGGTAGTAGTAGTAGTAGAAAGCATGGTAAGGAATGATTATAATGCAATTAAATGTAAAGGTGCAAGCGAGCTGGACAAGAATGACGAAAATAATCCCTGGAGAAGGGGAACAAACTAACCCCTTCTCCAGGGGTTATTTTCGTCGTTACAAGAAATAGGGATGAAAGTGAGAGCCAATGGCAATAGTGTGTCTAGCTGCCGGCGGGGCGGGTGTTTGCGACGTGCCTGCAAAAAGACCGATCAGGGGCCCCCAGATTCGCCCCGTGGTTCCACTCCGTGAGGCAGTCCCAATTCGGCGTCCCGCTCGACCGCGGCACGGAGAGGCAGCTCGGACGTTCCGGGGCTTCCGACGCCCACGACGCCGAGCAGATCGTGACGCGGCGGCGGCGCCCGGGCCATCTTCTTCCCCCGCCGTTTGTATCCATTGCCGTCGTGCGCTTTCGTCCGGTGGGCGTGCCCGGCTCGCTTTGTCGGTGCCGCATCGTCCGCGCTTTGCGGTCGCCGAACAGCGGCCGGAATCTCCGTGCGCTCGCCTTTATTTCCCGCCGCGTTGTCGGCCGGCTTTGTCCGCTCGGCTCGTTCCGGCCTTTCCGACACGCGAAAATGGGAGGAACGTGCGAAAACGACGTGTCGATCGGCCGCCGCCGCCGCCATCAGAGCGAGGGGAAAGTCAAGAACCTCGGCGGTTTTTGTTCGCCGGGGAAGCGAGCCGCGTTCGAAAATCGGTGGGATGCTCAAAAAAACGACCCTATCTCTTTTTTTGTGTTATTAATATGTTTTTAGGCAGTTACGTTCGCGTGATATAAGCCCTCGCGTGTCGGACAAAGGCTGGAGAAGGGAGCCGCAGGTGCGATCGGTGTACACTATATAAGCAGAGGCGGCGAGGGCACACGCTGTCCACGAAGTTGCCGAGATCGCAATCACGGGCTGCCCTCCGATGCGCCCGGACGGGAAACGAGCCATCGTCCAGCGGGCTCGGTCGCTGGTGCGGCTCGCTCCAATACCCCCTGGAGAAGGCAAGGCCTCGCCTAAACGTCATCAACGGTGGATTACACAGCACCGCTATAGCTCGCGTCATCATCGCCGCCAGCTCGTTTCGCAGCGTCTCGCTATGCGGAGAACAAGTTCGTCTGCTTCGTTTGCAGGGTCTGGTGACGTCAGAACGTCCGAAGCTCTGATTGGCTCTAATTGAAGGATATAGTGGGTAGACCTCGAGGCAGCTTGCTTTGAGGTCTACCCACTATCCTTCACTCAGAGCCAATCAGAGCGCTCAGCCTTTTGACGTCATCAGAACCCCTGCAAAAAGAAGCAGACGAACTTGCGCTCCGTATATGCGCGAGCGGCGACGCCAAGACGGACGCGTCTGCAGCTTTGAGGCGTCTCTGTGTGTCGAGCTCCGGCGTGCCCTGGGTCGGGGATCCACAAACGATGACGTCACGCGCAGGCCTTGTCTTCCGGATGGTACTATTGCCCGCGCCGTCCTCGGACGCGCCTGCCCGACGAGCAACGAGCTGCGTCCCGGCTAATTTCTGAGGGGCCGGCACGCTAATGGGGGACCCGGGCGAGGCGAAGAGGGCCACGCGCCGGGAGGCAGCTGTCGCGCGCGCGCCACGCGTGACCCGCCATCTGTCCCCTCCGTCGGCTCGGTGGGGGCCAAGGGCCCCCGGGGGACGGGCCGGTTCTTCGGCCGGCCCGCACAAAGGCGCTCGGAGCCTGCGCTCGGCGTCTTCCCCCGCGAACGGCACTCCTTCGGCTGCCGTTCGCGGGTGCGCGCTCAACCCCACGACTTTGGTTTCACCGCAAGACCGGCCACAGCGGAGGACGCGAGGAGCCATCCCTGCCAGTATAGTAAAGGCCGATTCACACGGCACCGATTTCTTGCGTTACGTATAAAGGCCGGTTCGTACATTTGCGTTCGATTGCGATGCAACCGAAAAACCACCTTTTGTTTGAGCCGCTTAAGACCGCCATTTCTGCTGCTGCGCCGCCCGCCGGACAAGCACTCGCAAGAGGCATAAAAACAGGTCACAGGCACATCTGTGCTTCGTATTCCGCGTGCCAAGCTATTGCTTCGTACGAAGTATGCGAATGCGCCGATCACTTTCGGTTGCATCTCGACGTAAGCATACCTACATAAGCTTCGTCACGTAAGAAAACGGCGCTGTGTGAACTGGCCTGAATTTGCACGTGTCTAGGCTTTTTGCGCGTTACTGCGCCTCCTCTCCAAGGTCACATGACCCTGATACGGGATTGGCTCCGATGGCTGGAGGGTCCGCTGCGGTCGGTTGTAACTTGTAAGGTGAAACGGTGTTGTCGCTGCCGCTGGACCTCAGCCCGTTCCCCTCTCGACACTCAACGGGCTCTCCCGAACGAGGCGCAGCGCGCACGGCCGTGTCGATGATCGCTCTGGCCAATTAGCCCGGCCGCAACTCGACGCAAGTCTTGGCACGGGTCTTTGTCTTCGGTGCGCGCTAATTGGCCGCACCACTCGGCCGTTTCGGCGCCCGGGGAGCGGGGCCAAAAAAGGGGCCGCCCGCGAGCGGAGCGCCCCGATACAACCGTAGCCCCGGGGAAGGGGAAGGCGGCAGCCATCTTGCGGCGGGCGGGGGCGGGCGGACGCCGCTCGACCTCCCGGGAGGCACTCGCGGATGACCCGGTTCCCACGAGAGGAGCCGGCGACACGAGCGACGCCGCGCCTGTCCATCGTCGTCCAGCCTTCGGGGTCGGAGCAGCCGTGCTGCGTCGCCCGGGTCACCCGTCCCTCGAGCGGACGCTATAGCTCGAGGGGCGAGTGCGGCGTCTTCCCTGAGACTCACTCTGGGGGCCTCGAAAGCACGAAGACTCGAAGCGCGAGCCGTCGGTGGCGGCGTTTGACCACCGATCCCCTTCCCTCGTACGGGGAGGCAAAAAGCACTCGCTGTCCGCACAAGGAGCTCGGGACTGCAGGCCGGGAGACAGGCGCGTCCCCCTGACGTTTATTACGACTCCCGGGGCCCCTCGCGGCGGGCGCGTCCTCGCGGCGCGGCCCCATCCGGGAGAGCCGGATGTGCGCCGGGGCCACCTCCGGACCCCACCCACGCCATGCATGCCGAACAACGCCCTGGCGAATTCCGAGGCTGGCATCCGCCACCACACTAAAGTGTGGGTCCCTGTCGTCCAAGCCAAGGCTATGTGCTCCCCGTGATTGGTGCGAACGCAAGCACCATCCCAGGAAACCGAGGAAGGGCCTCACGGCTTCTGCGCTTCGTTGCGGATGGCACGTGCGTTCGGACACTGCTTTCCGTGCGCGATCGACTGCTCGGGCGCGCGAAGCGTTCGGTGCAGTCGATGCTCCTCGCGGCGTAGCTCGGACAGCGAGCCGGATGATGCAGTGCGACCGCTGCACGCAGAGGGCGATTCAAGCCCGTGCCAATGCACCATCACGAGACGCCGCCTAGCTGCTCCGTAGACACACAAATAAAATGGCGCCGCTCTTTCGCTCATTGATGCGTTTGCACGACGATCATTGTCGGTTCTTTCTTGTAAGCAACACGCGCATTCGTACATCAGCGCTCCGAGTGGACAGTGGCACGCGAGCAGGAATACGGATCCCAGTTTTGTCCGTGCTTCGGAGCGCGCGTGCAAGCCCTTGGAAGATTCCAGGCAAGAGCAGGGTCGGATTTATGGGTCAGAGAGGGGGCGGGGGGGGGGGGAATTCGCCCTTGCCCTGGGCAGGAGTGCCCCGATAGACGCTGTTGACTGACACGCGTCCAAGTCTCGCAGTGGTCTCGGTCACAGCTCCTTTCAGTCTTATTAGCGAGTTTTAGTAGACCGTGTTTCCCCCTCCGCTAAGCCCTCCGCTACCCGGAACTCTACAGCCAAGGCCATCGGCGCGCAGGCGCAGTGGCGGTTTCTTCGTAGCGGAGGGTTAGCGGAGGGGAAACACGGTCTACTAAAACTCGCTAATAAGACTGAAATTCCCCGTCGCTGCATAAATCCGACAGCGACACTGCGCGTGCGTGTTGAGGCCTTTCCTCGGAGACGTGACGTGGCCAACAGACATCGCACTCGCCAGCGGTGCGCACATGTGTCTGGCGACTGTGTCTCGAAGGAGGTCGGCGCCCGGGCGCTTGCGTCAGCCGCCCGGGCGCTCGGTCGCCCGCGGTTCCCACGAGCCCCCGCGCTCGGCTCTGTCCTTCGTCGCCGCGTGCGACGCTCATAGGCGGGAGTCGTCACTCGCGACCGAGACGGCTCAATTATACACGATAAAAAGTCTGGGCGTTTCCCCGCTCTCGAGGAGCGAGAGAGTTGCTCGGAATGGCCGACGGAGGCAGGGCGCCGGGCTCTGCGCTGCCGCTCTGCCCGCGTGGCGCCGGGCCGGCTGCGGCGGGCACACCCCGCTCGGCGGGCGTCCGGTACGACACACCCCGCATTCCGGGCACGGGGGCCCCCCGCCGAGCCGTCTCCCGAGGATCTGCCGAAGGGGCACCGACCGCTGCCCGGCCACCGGGCCCGCCGCGCCCTCAACGAGCTATTGGGACTCGGGAGGGGCCGCCGAGCAGCGTTGCGTCTTCCGAAGTGCATGCCGCGACCGCTTTCTGTGTAAAGCGATGCTCCGTCCTCTTGGTCGACCGGCGCTCGATGGCCAAGAGACCTTTGCAAGCAACATTGTCGGCCGCCATTTCTTCGCATCAGGATTGCGCCTGATTGGATCCTCGCCAGACCCTGAGACAACAACCAACACTCGTTCTTTACACGGAGCACAAGTTCGTCTGCTCCTTTTGCGGGGGTCGTGGTGACGTCAAAACACCGAGCTTTGATTGGCTCTGATTTCATGAAGGATAGTGGGTAGAGCTCGAGGCAGCTTGCTTTGAGGTCTACCCACTATACCTGTCAGAGCCAATCAGAGCTCCGCTTTCTGACGTCACCACGGCCCCTGCAAAAAGAAGCAGACGAACTGCGCTACGCATACGAGCGGAACCGACTTCACGCCGAACACCGACGCAGGACTCGTGTCCAATGCATGCTCAGAATGCCCAAACAATGCTGGACTCGGATGATTTCCGCAGCAGCTACCAGAAGGCGCGCACTCGGAACGGCCTAAGGCCCCTTAGAACGGCCCCCGCCGCTCCGAGGATGGGCAATCAAGGGTCTCAGTGCGGAATTTTCGGCGTCCCTTAAAGAGGGCCATCGAATGCTGCGTCAGAGTTCGCTTGAGACTCCGATCAGCGGGAACGCGAGTGTCATCCGAATAATGACGAAGCACTCGCGCTCAATCCGTGCAAAGCGACGGCCTCCTCTAGGTGACGCCGAAAATGCAGCCCTTTCGTTATGTGGGGAGGCAACGATGCGTCGGTGCGGCTGCTCCCTCCGCCCGTGGCCCAGATGTGCACCGCGGTCCGAAGCCGGAACGGCGCTCGCGTCCTCGGGCCTCTCCCGACGAGAGGGGGTGCGGGCGACGAGGGAGGGCTCGAACGACTCGCGCAGCCCGCGCGAGAGTGGGCCCCCCCCCCGGGTCCGGAGCACGGGCGCACCGGAAACGGGACCCCGGGGCGCTGCCTTTGTTCAAGGGCGCCTCGTCGGAGGGCAACCTTGAACCAGGGAGAGACCCCCCGAGGGCCCCTGCTGTCGCCGCCGATTCCCGATTCCGGTCGATGTACGCTCCAGCAGCGGCAAACTTCTGAACGGCTGCCCCATCGATCTCACCTCGCTATGCGGCACACCGGCATCGCGGAAGAGTATCGTATACACCCTGGTGGCGGAGACCGATTGCGTTCACCAATATCCCATATGGGGGTCACTCTTCTCTCGTCCGCGCCACGTAGCCTCGACCAGTTCCCTCGACCGCCACGCGAGTGTTTGCCCAGTCTTCAGGGAACATCCGAGGCCCTCGCGGTGCGAAGCCCCGCTTCTCCGCACTCTGCACAACACGGTCTCAAACTTGGGACTTCCCTTGCTCCTCTTTCGATTTCCTGAACGGTTATCTCCGGGCTTCCTCCTCTTTCTTGGCTGGATCAAGACTCAGTGGACTGCGTTTACTACATGGCAGCCAGTTAGTTGGTAACACGTCATGTGGTACGAATCAAAAGCGGAAAGGTGCTACTTTCGGGAACCGCGTGTGCCGCACGCTGGCTTTCCCCGCGTTCCCTCTCGGTTGGCCTCTTTCCCGCGTCGTTCTTTGTTCCGCGGTTTGCTTCCCGACCTTCGGGTTTGGCCACTCGATGTCCAAGCTTGTTCGCGGGTATCCTCGCCGAGTCTGAAGCAAAAGCTGCAAAGTAATCGCCAGTTCTACCTCCTTGGACAGAAACGAGCGGGCGGAATTGTCTGCGTCGCGTGCGCCCTCGCGTCGAAGTGCACCAAAAGTGCCCACGACGACCTCTACCTCCTCGGGAACACACTGACATTGTATCCAGCATCCCCGTGCCGAAGAACATGGGGCCAGAAGACCAAGAGCGCCGCCAACTCTTCGCTCAACGACACAAAGACATCGATCGATCGACTCATCCAGTCCGATACCCCGACATCCTCTCGGTATAAACGGACACCGTATATCGCCCCCAAGTCTCCGCTAGATAGCGGAGACTTGGGGTCGATATCACCCACACACCAAACGACTGTGGGGCATCTCGGCGAGCAAGACTGCCAAACAAAGAGCGAGAAAGAAGCAAAAAGTAACGCCAGGACTCCTCCACCCTTACACCTCCACACTGGACGACCCCGAGACATGCCCTTACTGCAGCTTAACCCTCGCAGCAGACCTCCACCACCACGTCTTGGCCTGCTCACACCTCATCTCCGCCAGAGACAAGGCATTCAACTCACTCCCACTCAACCTGCGGCCATCTTCCCTGGAGGATTGGATCAAGCCTTCCACAGACCGCCTCGGGACGAAGATAATCCTAGACTCGGTACTTCTCTTGAAGGAGTCCGACCTGGCCTCGTCTTTCTAGGGGAGCCGTCGCAAGGCCAAGCACAGCATTATGAGACTGCTTGAGGTATCAATAAACGTTTTCCACCACCACCCGAGAACTGCCGTCAACGTTCGCGTCGGAGTCAGCCAGCGCGACGAAAAGCGTCAGCACTGCGGCTCAAGCTGTCCACCGTATAGCTCCAGCAAAGCCCTCGGCGGGATTCGACGTTCCGAACTTGGTGCACTGGAGGGGACGAGTTTACTTCCGTCTGGCCACCGTATATCCGCACGCTGGCGGCATTTGCCTCACACTCAAAGAACACTCATCGAACAGTGCACCGCTCGAGTTCTGTCCCGAGACGCAGTGGACGCCACCGGCGCTGAACAAAATCTCACGACGCCGACTTCCGTCCGGACCTCGATGGACAGCACGCACGAGCCGAGCGAGAACGCCTTTGTCGCCTTCCGGGTCCTGCTCCGTCCGGATCGGTCATCGGGCGGCCCAGCGCTCTTCCAGATGCTTTGCGGCCAGAGAAGAGCGGAGCTCGACGCTCGCCGTGCGGGCAGCTGGAGGGCGTCGGAGTCCGTGACGTGCCACGCACGTCCCCGTCAGGAGCCTCCTGCTGCGGGCCATCTGCCACCTCTCGACCCGCTAGGGAGTCGGGTCACCATGACCTCGGCAGGTGTCGCTGGCTATCAACCTCGCAAATCACGCTACCTGCGCATCTTTTCCCCCGTTCTTTCCAACGTTCCTGGCTACCGAGCGGACAGCGTACGGGTTCGGTATTCTTTTCGTTTACCCCGATGAAAGTGTGGCTAGCGAGCGGCTGGGTGTCCGACTTGGGGGTGAAGTGCTGGGGCCGGCTACTGCAGCACTACGCCTCTCTAGCTTCCAAAGGCTGAAAAGGCATTTTCATCTATAGAGTGAGAGTCGTAAACCGAAGGGAACGAGCACGAATTAACGAAGAAAACGGGAAAGATCGGCTAAGATAATCATATCATCTAGATTCATGTAATAAATTTCAGTAGATTTCTTTTTTTGTGTGTGTGTGTGTGTGTTTTTTTTTAAACGCACACCTGCGTTCGCTTCTAGTCCAATGACGTGATAAGCCGAACTCGTTTTGAGCTGTTTATTTTGTGTATTCGGTGACCCCTCTTGAGCGTTAGCGTTTCACTCAGGGTCACCTGAGCTCTTCGCGGATTTCGGGTTTTCCGGATTGTCCTCGTTGACATGTTGATACGTCAACACTGACGGGAGTCCGTCGATTATGTAGTCTGGGGATTTTCGGTAATATTTTAAACCTGGCCGATTTCGAAGATTAACTCAATGTTCAAATGACCCTCACTATTTTTTTTTTTTTTTTAGAAGGTGGCTTTTTTTAGATGTTTCGGAGGACATCGGCTTTACGTGCCTGAGGTTCGGCTACAGAACTCCGTTCGTCGTGAGTTTTTAAAGCTTCGTTTCTTTGGTGTGCCGAGACCATAAAGACTGCCTTTTCGGCGTTTCGCCCTTGGTGGCGTGCCTTTGCCTTCGGGCGTGCTTTGCCTTCGGGCGTGCTTTGTCTTCGGGCCCGCTGTTGCCTTCGGGCATGTTTTTGCCTGCGGGCGGTGTGTTGTTCCCGTTTCGGGAGTGCAGTGTTGCGTTGACCCGCCGAGCAACAAGACGACGACGATCTTCCAGACCCGTCTCATCAACCCAGCGTCTGTGAGCCTGTGAACGTTCTCCCGGAGTTTGGGTCCAGCCGTTGAGACTTCTTTTTCCGGAACGTTATTCTATTTGCGCCAATAAACCCAGGTTCCCGGCTGCGTTTGTGCCGCGAGCGGCGTGTTGTTTCGCTACAATCTAGTTTCGCCGTGTTTCGATTTTCGAGTGATTTGTTTCCTTTTGCTCTTGGCCGCGGTGCCCGATGTTTCGTTGAGCCTAATTTCGAGCTAAAACGAGTGACGCGTTTCTAATGCTGAGTTTGTGTCGCCGTGCGCGGCTGTTCATCGCCCTAATTAAATTTCTGTTTTCTTTTTGTTTTCACCTCTGCGTGTCATCGTCATCTTCGGCCGACTTCACACCGGGCGTGGACCTATCGCTTGTCACCGGTCCGAATCTAGCTTTCTTTCTTTTTAAAGTAATTTATCGTTTTTCAAACAGAGTTAGTATTTTTCTTATTAATTTCCCCCACTCCGTGACAATCCACCAGTGAAAGACAAGCTCCTTAATTGTGGCGTCATCTTCTTTTAGTCTCGATATATTGCATCATGCTTGTTTCTCTGATCTTCCGTTATATTTAGGGCTGGACACTTGATCGATTGACCTACCGCTTAATCGAATAATGCCTTAATAACAAACACAAAAACTTTTTATTATCTTGTTATTTTTAACTTCAACGTCTCGTTACGCATACGCGGAAGAGAACACCTGTATGAAGGCAAACTTTAGGTGAAAATATCTGACCTAAAGTAAATTGTATAGGGGCCAGATTTGTAACTCCAAACAGGTGGAGAAGGTTATACGTGTCTCGGCCGCGTGTGTCCGTCTAGCGCAGCAAAAATTATAGTAGCAAACTATAAAAAAAAAAGGACTTCGTCATTGTCGAAGAATATGAACGGAACCTCTCTCCCTCTGCGGCTGAAGTAATACCGGTAATACTTTGTAAGTGTGGTGACTTGACATTTTCTCAACTAAACATCAAGGTCGATTTAAAATCCGAAAAGGTACATTGCGCCGTATCATATATTCAACATAATTTTTCTTTTAATTTGTTTACACTTCGAGGAAATAGCACTTATTTCAGAACCATCCATTTTCCTCCAGTCAGATCACCTTACACCTCTGCTAACCGCCAGTCTCCTACCAGATTGTCGATGTATGCTGGTTTTTATTGCTATCGTTTCTACTTTCGTTATACTTTTTTTTGTTGTGTTCAAATTATTGTATCGCCAATACGAACAGCCAGAATTGGATTAGATGTGAATGACGAAATCGATAATCGATTGGTGTCGATCAATCGGGTTAATATTTTTAATCGACGTCCAGCCCTCCACTGCAGTTTCTTCGACACATAAACACCCCATTTCTGGTATTTATCTTGCCGTTACATTTAAGCCGGACCACTCGGTGGCAACTGGCTACAACTACAGTAACCGCCCGTTGGCCTTTGTTCAGAGAAAGGGAGAAAAAAAACGCTAAAAGTTGCATTTAGAGTAATGATGAAATAACGCGTTACTTTTACGTTGATGTAACGCGTCCCTTTTGAGTTCCAGTAACGAGTAGACGTACTTGGTTACCTTTTGAGTGAGTAACGAGTAATGGTATGTAGTTACTGTGTTTCAGTAGCGCGTACATGTGTGACCCGGTCGCGCGATATGTCATTCTTGTGTCTGTCCTGCGCCTCGGCCGAAGAATCTTACGAGTGCATCGGAAGACTGGAAACCAGGCTGGGCCAGTGGACGGAGCTGAAGTTCACCCGCGCAGCTCGATAGTGTCCGTGTCACGCGATCGTTCTCCGTAGATCCAAACTACACGCCTTGAATCGTCGCTAAGTGCCCACTAGAGAGATCAAACGGAATATACAACCGACACCGACAAGCTTCAAACACCTGCAGCATGTACGCGAAGGTAACTTCAAAATGGCGATTTGGACTAGTTGGTTCGTTGTCTATTTCAAAGCGCCGGAACCACACAATATGACAACAAGGAAGGGGACGAAAACAGAAAACAGCACAAATGAGCAATCGCGATTATGCCGCAGAACACATCGATCCCCGGACGGCCACAGATCCTCGTAACAGGAAAGCACCGTAGCAGGTTTACAGAATGCGCCTGAATTTCCCATGTCATGCGGCAGGTCGCACATCGGCCAGGCGGGCAGACGTTTTTAATGATCGAGCGACTGTCGAGCGGCGAAGCCCAACCACGCGACCCCGAGTTCCCGGCCGCCACGCCGACCCCGGGTCGGCGGCGCGGTCCGTGCGGGCAGGAAACGAAGCAGGCTGCGTTTTCTCTTTTTCGTCCGCGGCGCGACTCGACTGGTTTCCGTCTCCTCGCGACGGCCTTGGCTTTAATCCCTTCTTGGTTGGCGGCCGTTCGTTTCCTTCGACGGCGCTCGTGGGAAACTCCCCCGCCGCAGCCCGAGCGAGTGCCGGTGTGCGGGACCGGACAACAGCCGACGCCGGCTGGGCCTCGAGACCTGCATGCAGCTCGTTCGTGTTCACCGCTTCCCACCGCGGCCGCTATCCATCGGGAACTGCCGTCAAACACACCGCGAGCGGACTGTCTCTCGCGTGCCGCTCATTGTTTTCGCGTTCCTCTCCCTCGGCCATCGAGGGCGGCGAGGACGTCCCCCTCTCGTTTCTCGCCCGCCCGTGTTTACCGTTCCCCCTTCGGCACGCAGCTCCACGCAGCACACGGGCGGTATCGCTCGCGAGCGCGTCAGCAAGCTGACTGTTTACCGCGTCCTAAAAAGTGGTCCATCGATTTCCGCCTGATGACGTCATAAAAGTGTCACGCTGACGCCGGCCGCGAACCTGGTGGTGTAACAGCAGCGGTGATGTATGTGGCGAACGCCTGTTAGGCTACAAGTCGCCCTCAAGTTTGACAGTCCACGGAAGCTTCGGCAGACGGGAGTTGGGACGCCGCGACGACAGCGATACTCGCGGCCGCTCGTGTTCTTGTTTTTGTTTTCCCAGAACTTCTACGCCTAACCGCAAGGATCGCGACATCCGGTAGAGTGACACTCCGGCGTCTGTGACGTCATTTGTTGCCACTTCGGGACCACTTTCGATGTGTGGGCGGGTTAGGACGGCTAAACACACCGGCCGAAAACGCGCTCCAGGCACCGCCCGAACCGAGTCGACGGGGCAGTGTGCCACCGCCCGTCCGTTGGTGGTCGCCGTGTTTCAACGTGGTCGAGGAACTGCTTCCATTTGTCGCACGCCGTCGCACGTGCTCCGGGGACGCCCTGCCGCCGATGACTTCATTCCCGGCGAATGCGTCTCCGTCACCAGCGTCCGGCTGGGAAAATCCAGAGGCGGGCTTGCCCGCTTGCTCCCGCCGGGTTCGCCAAGGCCGAGGGTGACATTTCGAGCACTCGTGCCCGGTGGTTCCAGCCCGGTGCTGGGGCGACGGACACAACGACGGCGACCCGATGCAAATGCCAGTTCCGCGGCTTAGACGCGGATCGGTCACTGTAGCTTGCTATGCGGAGAGCAAGTCGTCTGCTTCTTGCTGAGGAGTTGCGGTGACGTCAGAACTGACGCCGATTTCCGATTGGCTGTGATTGGAAGGATAGTGTGTAGATCTCAATGCTGAATACCTCGAGGTCTACCCGCTATATATTTATTTTTTTAATTCACCAATAAGAGCTTGGCGTTCTGACATCAACGCAACCCCTGTGCAAAAAGCAGACAAACTTTCGACCATCGAGCGGGACAGTCGTGCTATTGAGATCGCAATTCGTTAATTCGTACAATTTCACCGAAAAAAAAAACAAAAAAAACATTATTCTTAGGTTGTGGGTCGAGCATTTCTGTCCTCACAACCAAGGACGAGTTCTACTTCCGCACTGTGCTACCACGGAGGAGGCAAGCTATCATGCTGTCATGCTTGTTGGTCCGGGGAGCCGAAGTGGAGCCAGGGTTCCTACGCTCACGGATTCTCGCGAACGTCTCGTCACTGTGGATTCTGATCCGAGAGAGGAAAGTCCAAACGCAAAAATAGAGAGCCGAACCTCGTGACGTTTACACCACGTCCGTGTGTCCTCCGCGCGCGTACATTTCTCTGTCCAGGAGCCGGGTCTGACGAGGCATCGCCGGTGTGCGGAGATCGGTTCACAGAACAAGTGATTTATACATCCCCCCCCCCCCCGCCTTTTAACACCTCTAGACTGGGTCCAACCCCCCCCCCCCCCACCCACCTCCCCTTCAATTTTCTACATGAAGTACACAAACGCTGCCTCGAAGCCCCTCCCAGAAATGGTTGTAACCCCAAACCCCCTCAGATTGACAATTATGGATGAACCCCGCATGGAAGACCAATCAATTCTGGCAGGCATTCGGTCACTCGCGAGTGGCGACGGATGACCAGCCCAGCCGCGTCCGAAGTTGACGTCCCCGACTGCCCGACGGCAGACCCGACGCCGGGCGTCGTCCCCAGAGCCCAAGAGCCCCGCACTCACCTCCGGGCAGCAGCAGCAGGAGCAGAGTCAGGGCCCCGAGGGCGGCCCGGTGGGAACCCATGGGTCCGAGCCTCGCTGGAGTCCCCTCGCAAGGGCACGCACCACGCGAATCCGGCGACGGCACCGTGCACCGACCGTCGGCAATCCCGGAGCACAAGCACGCAAGAGCGAGAAGAGGACCGGGGCGGACGTGCCTGCACGTGTCCCCGACTGCGACTGCTGGTGCTGCGAGGCCGCCCGGTGAATGGCGGCACCGGTGGGGGAAGAAGACGGCTCCTCCCACGTCGCCCTCTCCTCCGGTGCGAGAAAAGTTTCCGGTTTACCTTTCTCCGTTTCTCGCGGCCGAGAGGAGGGCAGGAGGGGGCCATCATTCATGCCCCCGCGCCGAGGGGGAGCTCTGCCTGCACGCACCGCCCGCAATCTACTCTTCTCAAGGGGGCCCGAGCTGCGCCCCGCAGGCCTCGCGGACGGGACCGTCGCCGGTTTGCCGCACCCCCGAACACCCCCTCGGCCTGCGCCACGGGGTCGGACAGGTCTGGACAGGCGCGCGTATCACTCTGCTCGAGTGCCAGTCGATCCCGCCAGGAATGACGCTACGAGCAGACGGTGCAAACGAAGCTTGCGTAGCCTTCCATGGCGCAGTTGCAGGAGAGGACAAAGCAGATGTTTTCCAGCAGACTTTCTGGGAGGGAGCACCGGAAAAACTGCTCCGAGCCTCCCATCCAATCGGCCCGGGTAAAACGGTGGACGTATACTCCCCCAACGCTGAACTAGCTCCTTTCGTGAAACTCGCCCCATTCGGAAAGACTTCTGTCGACTGACGCTGCTGTCAAGTGTGCGCAGTTTACGGGGAAAGGGGAATGGGAACAAGAGCAGCTTCACTCGTAAGTCGACCGACGCCGTGTTCGTATAAACGTGACCCTAGACCGCGCTGACTGGCTCACCGCGTGATTCGGAAGAGCGCGCGGCAATTTCTTTGATGCGGCTTGCGGTACGACGCAGTTCATTTTCCCCCGCTCCGTCCCGGTGAGGGGGACGATAAGCCTCAGCAAACGTTTGCGTGCCTTTGCTGCGACCGCCCTGTCCATGGCCAGCCATCTCGTCCTTTCCAGTTGCACCAACGCCTGCCCCGAAAGAGGAGGCAAACCCGCGGGGGTACACAGGAACACTCGGCCGCTTACTCCGCAAGCTTTTCCGAACACTCGGCCGGGGGCACACAGGCCAACTTCAGCATCACTGGCTTGGCGTATGTTTACTGGACGGTCACATGGCCATATCGCCTGTTTTACGGGAAGGGGCTTAGCTCAATACGTCTTGGGCGATTCACGCGCTATCCTTTAGCCGACTTGCTTACCCGATAGATGGAAGCAAATCTGGGAGTCGGCTGAAGGCTAGAGCGGGAATCACTGAGGCGTGCTTACCTAAGCCTCACCCCCACTCCTACCCTCCCCCTCCCCCTGTAAACCAGGGAGCTGTGACGGCCATGAAAGTGCGTTCACGAAAATGCGCCGAGAAACCACACGCGCGTGGAGTAAATATGTAAAAGAAAAGATAAAAAAAATTGCAAAATAAATTTGGGTGTGATTATGTTTCTATAGCCCTGAAGTTAGTCTGCCTTCAATGAGCGACAGGTCTCTGAGCTGTAGATGAGAAATTTAGCCAGTGCAGTGGTACCGCTAGTCTGGGTTCTTTAACGTGAATCACGCAGTAGTGATACACGACCGCACGCCGGTACGATGCTTATCCAGATCGAAACGGGCAGGGGTGAGGATTGAACCCAGGATCTCTCTGCAGCGCGAGCTTTCGCTCCACGTGCTCTGAGCTGGTGTGCGCTGCTAAACCACTCAACATACCCCTCTCCATGCAACAAAAAAAAAAAAAAAAGAAGTTGAAAATGGTTTACACAAAGTGTGCTGCGATTGACAGCGGTAGCTGCTGCGTTATGGAAAGGCATGTTGAAGGTGATTTGCCTTCAGCCAGTGTGCTGTACAATGTTTGCAGTGTGGTTCGGTGAAACGATTGTGCGAGATGTTGCATGTGTTGGAGAGAACACAAACACGTGTTGTTCTTTTTTTTAGCTGAAACGCGTTTAGAACGGGGACGCCCGTGACGACCACTGCTCTGGAAGAAGCGAAGGGACGTCCGCGAGCTATTGTGTAGAGGCGCGGAGAGCACGAAAGAACGGAACCTGGGCGGAGGCAGTGGGGAGGCGAGGGAGCGTGTCCGCTCCGCACAGTGCGACCATCGGCATCGGTATTCCGCAACGGCGGCTGCCGGAGGTGTGTGGGAGAAAGGGAGAGCGTCGGCCGGAGCAAAAACAGCGGCAGCCTACAGGGAGGAAGGGAGGGGAGCGAGAGAACGTTCCTTGCAGCGTGTGAGAAACGACGGGGAGAGGGAGAGCAGTGCCTCTGCTGTAGACTGGGGTTTTGCGTTCGTATACATGAGCATTTTTTGGCGTAGAACTACGTCTTTCTCCGCGCTCGGATGGGAATGCAAAGCTGGGAGATCGATGTCGCGAAAACTTGCTCACAGAAGTGACGTCACACAGGTAACACGGCCGAGAACCGCGCAGTGCGCACGCGCGTCCTTATGTGCTGACTTGCTTGTACTGAACCAGACATTTTAGTGTCCGTAATAAGTGGCGCACGATCTTTCCGCGAGCCAGCATGCCGCCGGTGTGCCGCGACGAAATTGACGACGTATAGTCCTGAAATGTATGGGCTCCGGGCAAAAGGAGAATAAAGACAGGCTTTTCATGCTCATGAATTTCTCCTTGACCTCTCCGTTCTTGGTGAGCCAATCTAAATTCGCTGATGATAGGTAGCTTTGTAGAGACGTTTCTTTTATACCGAGATTTTGCTAACCACACACCGGCGGAAACAAGCGTATCTTTGCACCGCTACCACATGCGGTGTCGGTGCTTGGAGCCATTGATAAATAATTTTCTTGTCTTCCGATACGCTAGACGAACAATATCACTGTAAGAGATCCGTGGAGATGGGCGTGATTGATAAGTTGATTGCATACACAGTGCCAGACGCTTATATTGGCGAGGAACGATTCGATGATGCTCTATATGGTGATCTTGGCGCGACTGGTAGAACGACTCACTGAACGCTTCGAAGATATTAAGGGACCGAAATGGCGTTTGCCATGGCAACGGGCACCGGTCAGATAATCACCTTGCGAGGTTTTGGTCGTCTTTATCTGTTTGTGCCCGGCTAGCAGGCAGAAAAGGCAATGACGCTACTTTCCCATGCTCTTGCTGACTGTAATCTAATCATTTTGTTGTAAATTTGAAAGAAACTGAGGAAACACGGACTTGCGATATTTACTTTTATAAGTTTTCCCCGTCATTCGTGACACACGCGCACAAAAAAAAAAAAATGTCGTTACTTTTTTTTTTTTTTTTTAGGAAATACAGCGGAACTGAATTAGCGGAAGTATCCTGGAGGATAGAGCGCAGCTCATGGTTAAAGAATGTCGATTTGTACACCCTCGGAAAACTTGCCCCGCGTCGCTATGACTGTGTCGAAAATGACCGCATGCCGATGAATGACTGGGTGCTTCGCTAATATATCCCGGTACAACGTTCGTCTTTATCGCTTCCGTCTTCTGCAAAGTAGGTGCGCCAATACCTGCACGTAGCGTTTCTCTATACCTTCGGGTGACGTGAGGCCGTAAACGTGGGTTCCCTGCGGTTCCAAAACCTTTCTGAAAAAGTATGTTTTTATTTGAACTCATTAATTTGGTGAAAACAAATCACAAACAAACTACTGCAATGTTTTTTTTTTTGTCAAAGTAATTATAAACGGGAGGTTTATAATTACTTTGTTGCGTTCGTTGATTATTTTTTTCGTTGTTCATTGATATTCTTTGCCATCGATACCTGGGATTTCTGCTTCCTTTCTGGGCGGGCGCCTCTCACGTCGGAAGTGACGAAGCAAACGAGGCTAGCCAGATCCTTGTTTCTTTTTTTTTTTAACTGCCAACTTAGAAAGAATTAGAAGTGAGCCAAATTTCCACACGTTCCTGGCCCTTTGTTCAAAGGGGGGGGGGGGCGTCTGCTTGGCTGCGCCATGAGTGTGCACTGCGAGGAGTCGCCTGAGCTAACCGGGCGGCGGTGCGTGCAATGAAAGGTCGACCAGAGCGTGTCCATCACACCCAAAGCATTGATGGCATCCCTAATCTTTCAAAGTAAATATCTAAAAAAAAGGAAAAAAAAAGAATTACGAAAGAATTGCGCTACTTTCTGAAAGTAACGCGTAAATGAAATAGATCCTTTGTTGTGCGCCAGAGGTTCTAACCTTACATCGCTCCTTTTGGAACGAGTAGCTGCAATCGCGATGAAATGAAATTTCTCAAACTAGTCTAGCCAAGTATGATGTATACTAGGGAGGAGGGCTGTGAGCGTCGAATGGACGCACGTGGACCCCTTCAGCATACACTTGGTCGTAACTTGACCAAGGATGAACGCTCCGGCCCTCTCGCGAGCCACTCTGAGCGACGGAGCGAGCGACAACTCTCTGCCTAATACCCCAGTTACACGGAAACCCTTATAACCGCAGTTAACTCGCCTTTAACCGCTGTTACGCAGTTCCAGAGTTACCGCACCCTACTCTCGGACAGCTATAAGCATGAGCGCACAGGTACTGCTTTGGTGGATGCTCACGATGCTCAAACGCACGTGCGCCCTTAGCTTTGACTGCGTAGCCACAAAATGTTGCGCGCAAGTATTGTGCGCTAACTGTGGCTTAGCGTAATTGCAGTTGAATGTGCCCGTATGACGAGGGTAAAAACCGTGCAGTTTACAGCCAAAGCCACAAGGGAAAGAGCGTCACCCAACCTTTTCAAGAAGGGTGTAAGGAGGAACAGGAGACGGACAGGCTGGGATCCTTAGCCTTTCTCTCTTGTTCCTCCTTTCCCTCCTCTTAAACAGGTTGGGATACGCTCTCTCTCCCCTGAAGCTTTGGCTGTGTACTGCACGGTTTTAGCGAGACGGTCCGAACGCGGCGGCAAATCGATCGGGAATTGAAACAGGTGGGCGCCCGCATCGCTCACCTGTCAGCGGGCATTTTAAGGCAGAAGCGCGTCCGGCAGCGCGCGCGATGGTCCGGAACCGCGGTTGTGTTCTTCGGCGCAGGCGCCCGTCGTGGTGCCAGAGCCGAGTTCCGGCCGACTGGGCGCCCCGTCAGCCCCGTCAGTTGCGGCAGCGCTCCCACGGCGCAGCAGAGGTCGCCGCAGGCCGACCGAGACTGCCGAACAATGGCCGATATTGAATGTTGGCCCCCCGCGGTCTTCGATTGTTCACAGGGAAGGGGGCGCTAATTGGTCCGCGGACGCCGCCGCCGCTGCATGCTGCGGGGCCCTCGGGGTCCAACCTGGGCCTATTCCCCGAATTCCGGTTGCCGGGCGCGCTGGCGGCGGCCGACACAAAGGAGCCTGAGGAGACTGCAGCTTCGGACGACGAGGGGTGCGTGGGGGCTCCTTCATCTCCGGGCAGGCAGTCATGCTCGCCGCTCGGCGCGATTCGCTCGGCGGCTTCCTGGGCTCCGGCCACTTTTCTCCGCTTTTGTCTCGCTTTTGGCTCGTTTCCCCGCGCGTACCAGCCGGAAGCGGCCGATTACACGGCCTTCCCGCGCATGCGAATCAGGTTGACTGCCTCCCCCGCTGCTCCGGGGCGCGGGCAAGCGTGACAGGCGCTAAGAGGGGAACCGCTCTTTAAAAGTCGCCCCTCTTCGAGACGCCGAGTCCGCCCCGCGGGCCTTGCCCCCCGAGGCAGCGAGGCAAAGGGGCGGCGGAAGCGGCGTCCGTGTCGGGCAGCGGCCGTGGTTTCCCGTCACGCGAGCGTCCTCCCGGACCAGTCCGAGCGTGTGAAGAGATCTTCGTCCGAGGCAGCCGCCAGCGCCCGTGGCCGAGCCGACGACGAGATGCGCACGCTTGGACACAAGACCTGCCATCCACCGCCGAGCCCACGCCGGACTGCAAGTTGGACTGGCTGGATCTGATGCACACTCAGGTTTTAGGCTGAAAAACACGAGGACAAAAAGTGAGAGGCAGACAAGGCGTACTTTCAACTTACATTTTATTAGGGTGCCTTCATGTCCTGCTTCGCTCTATACATTTTATTAGACGCTGCATAAAAACATTGCAAACTTCACACGCGCGAGGGAAAATCACCCAGATAAAAAAAAAGAAGCCAAACAACAATCAATCATTTTAGTTTTCTTTCACCAGGAAAGATGGTAGCTGGGGCAAAAGCTGCAACAGGTGCAGCGTGACAAGGCCCCAGATCCAAGACAGCAGCGCGCATACTGGGCTTTGTTCACAAAGTCCAATCTAAAATGAAAACATTCTTCAAGTTTAGAAGGGCGCAGAAAGAAAAAAAAATATCACAAGACTCCAATGTAACATATAACATCAGTTAGCACAGTACATATACAACATGAAGCCTGAAGTTCACAACGTACAACGGTAAGCTATGGCTAGGGTTCCCTGTTTTCGGAGTTTATTTTTGCCCAAATACTTAAAGTTTAACAGAGTTTACTTTTGTTTGTTTCCCATTTCTCCTAAATTCGGAGTCTAATTGCGCACTGTTTCTTAATAACTTAGTTTCTTCAGTTGTATTTGGCGTTGGTGCCATTACTACTGGCAATACTAATTTGTCCTACGGCAGAAGTTGCGCACAAGTGTTGCTTCGGTAAACGTCGGTAGCTCAAAATCAATAAACACTTGGAGGTAGACGCTATGAAGCTTTATTCATTCCATACTATCCCATCAACCTATACCGCGCGGCCGCGCGAGGTGGTAAAGGATATGTAATGGAGAAGCTTCAACTGTGCCTCTTCCCACTTTATGCAATCTCTATGGTCCATAGCTTCCATTGTTACAAAAACGCAACCTCTCCTTTCTATATAACACAAATAGTATGACCCAAACTGGAAACATGTCCAGTGACTTTTGTCGTGACCCGAAAGTACAATGACCCGTTGTCCTGACCGAAATTTGAAACAAACGTGTGATGACATTTTCCCAGCACTATTGACTCTATCGCGCTGATCAAACCATTAATTGTAAAATACATTTGTGTGTGTGTGTGTGTGCGTGCGTGTGTGTGTGTGTGTGTGTGTGTGTGTGTGTGTGTGTGTGTGTGTGTGTGTGTGTGTGTGTGTGTGTGTGTGTGTGTGTGTGTGTGTGTGTGTGTGCGTGTGTGTGTGTGTGTGTGTGTGTGTGTGTGTGTGTGTGTGTGTGTGTGTGTGTGTGTGTGTGCGGGAGGGGGGGGGATTGGCACATCGAAATTCAGAGTTTATCGGATAAATCCGAAGTAACCAAAAGTTTACCGGCGGGCGTTTTTCTAATTTATCCGAAAACACGGAACCCCGTAGCTATGGCATATGCATGACTGAGGCTTTGGTGATATAGGTGTGCTCCTTATCAGAAATGGCTACTGAAGGAGCGCTTAGACAGACGTCACTGCCGTGCGTTATAAATTATAATCACAAAAGCTGAATGAATTTAGCTTTCTTATTTTGTTTTCAAGTTCCCCACAACTTTTCTTTCATCGAAACTATAGGGTCGCATCGGTGGCAGTGTGAGGCACAAGTGACCAGACGCCGCGCTCGTTTGAGAAGGGCCCGTTTCCTGGGTCGTAGACGTGATCAAATCCTCGGTCTTCACCATACGTTGAGCGGGGCTTCGGAGCAGAGTGCTGACCTCCGGATCCAGTCGGCGGGTTCGCGGCCGGGAGTCTCGCCATCCGAGATACGCCAAGAATTCCCACGGGGCCTGTAAGTGAACGCCTTGTCGCCGCAAAACCCCCCAAAAAGTAAATCCGCCAGCCATATCGCGGACTCGGTCATCCAATCAGGATCGCGACCACGTGGCCTCGGAGCCCTCGCCTTTGGTTACGAGTCAACAGGTTCAATGAGTGAACGGACGGAGTCTTGGACACTGCCCTTTGACCCACGGGTGGATCTCCCGACTGGTTGGATCTCTTCTTCACTCGATGAACGTGGACTCGCCGGAGCTCTCGATCCACGTTGGACCTCTTGACCCACATCGGATCTCTCGACTCGGCTGTCACGTGACTCCCGCGTCTTCGCTAGACGTGCTGGCTGGACGCGTTAACCAGAAGCGCTTCCTCCCGCCCATCCGCCTCCCACGCCCCCTCGCGGCCCCCGACGGACGCCGAAGCAGCCGCGCATCCAGTGCGAGACGCGTCTTCCGCGAGAGACAGAAACCCCGGGCGGGCGCCATATATCGACGGGACCGTTAGCGGCCGGTCCTGGTATAACGGCGTCGGACGGCGGCCACGTCGTGACGCGTTCGACACGACCCGGGCCATTGTTTCCCGGGCCACTCCCCCGACACACAGAGCGCCCCTTCTGCTTCTTCGGTCACGTTCGGGACACGGAAGGCGAGACTTCTGGCGGCAGCAGCCCGTTCCAAATCGGTGTGCCGCCGGTCAATCACGCGCCGCACGCGGACAGGCGGCAGCGGTGCACGAGCTTGCGGTGCACGGTTTCCCGGGGATAAGAACCATCGGGAACCGGCTGCCTGTCCCGCCCCGAGGAGTGTTTCCGTTATGCGATATAACTTTCAAATAGCTAAAGTACGTATCAAAGTCCACATAAAGAAACACGGAGTTTTTGCAATCAAACCAAGAAAACGCCGATTTTTTTTTTTTTGTAGTCAGTAACACGTATATTATCTATTTTAATTTTTTTTTCTTATTTTATAAAACCCGATTTTACCAGATTTTTACACCCCGAACATGTTTCAGGAGAATCGGGTTAAACCCGATTTCTCCCCGAATTTCGAAACCACATAACCAACCTATTTGTTTTTACGCCGCACAGAGTTCGCGGTGCACACACGCTATAGCTATACCCTACCTTGGGACAACAGTGACCTACAGTTCATTTCGCAAGCTGCGTGCAGCACTGTGGACGCTACACGACTCTCAACCAACCGCCCAACGAGCGCGCCTAACTCACCGTGACATTCTACGGAGGCCGGCTGAGGAAAAGCGACAATAGGCGCTGGGGCCTCGGAGGGACATTTCTGGCCCCCGCTGTGCAGGTGGAACCGCCTCGGCACGTCCACGTAGCTTCGGCCCTGCTGCACGCAGCTTGTGAAATGCAGCATCAATCCCCCTTCGACCGCTGTTAGGTGTCGACGCCCAGCAAGGTCTCTCGGGTAGCATGGTCATCTCCGCTGGCGTCCAACCTTTCTCACAAACAACGTCCAGTGAGTCAGTCGCGTGAACAGATCGGGAAAATTTAACAGGTTTATTCCATAACGAAATATCTGATCGAAGACGACCGTCCCTCGAACGGTTGGGGCTTTTGTTGACATCTGAGGGAGAGGAGGAATTCCTCGGGCGGTGCTTCCTCGAAGGGACCGACGGCAATAGGAGCTGGAAAACCCTCATGTCCCCCGATTACCAGCTTGAAACCGACCCCTAATTTTAACGCGTTAACCTTAAGGAGCTCGTGATACGCACCGATAAAAAAAAAGCGAAAAAAAAACACGAATGTATTATTGACTACATTTGTAAATTTAACCAGAAAAAAACCGAATTTCATGATGTTTCTACAAAAAAAAACCGATTTCTCCCCGATTATTAGCTTGAAAAATAGCACCCGATGTTTACCCCCCCCCCCCGTGCACCCCCCAAATATAAAAAAATATAAAACCCGAAAACGAACAACCCTAATTATATGGGAAAAAGGGTGTAAGAATACACCTTTTTTTTGGAGGGTGTATTCTTCTAACATGTGTGCAGACAGTTTTGTGTATGTCCAATGTGACCGTCGTACCGGGAACGCCTCGGACGACGGTATCAGTGCAGACTCTCTTTCCCAGTGCGGCATGTAGAAGGGCGGGCGCAGTAATTCCCCGTTGATGTGTATATGGGTGTGTGCCGCGCTGGACGGCCGTGGACCGGCAATGACACAGCAGCCCCCGAGCAAATGGCCGTGAGCTGGCGCTGGCCAGTGGCGGATCCAAGGGGGGGGAGCGACGGGGCAGCCGCCCCCCCCCCAAACAAAGTCGACCCCCCCCCCCCCCCCTTCTCGGAGGGCAATTTGCATGGGTGGACCCCCCGTGCGCAAGAAAGAATGGGGGAATAGTATCCTTAAAAATTTCCGCCCCCCCCAAAACGGAGTTCTGGATCCGCCCCTGGCGCTGGCGCAAACGCGAGTATAAAAACAGTACATCGCGGTGAATTCCCCATTGGGGGAGGAAGTGGCCGAGTGGGCTAACGCGTCTCAGCTCGGAGCGTGGAGCGAAAGCTTGCGCTGGGAACCTCCTGGGTTCGAATCCCCGCCGCCCCCGCCCGTTTCGATCTGGATGAGTTTCGTACCGGCACGCGTTCGTGTGATCACTACTGCGTGATGCACGTTAAAAACCCCAGGTTAGCGGTTGTACCGCACTGGCTAAATTTCTCATCTACAGCTAAGAGACCGATTACCCGTTGAGGCGCATCTCCCCATCAAGGCTGTATAAACATAAAGAGCAAACCAATTAATTCCCCATTCCTAAAACAGTTCGCACGTTCTCTTCTCGCGAAATCTACCCTGCTTTGCTCGGGTAGGCATGCCCCCTCTTAATGTTTTCATACGTCGCTATGTTTGCTACGTTTCTTGATTTCATTGAGACGCACTCGTTCATATGATCCTAAATCAATGCTCTCTAAAAAAGACGTTTTGGTATCGCTTTGGAACGTTATACCGAGCCCGGTTTTCACGGCGCTCTTCATTATATCTTTTATTTATTTATTTTGACATACTGCCAGCCGTGAGGCTAAGCAGGTTCGTAGGGACTTTAAACATGTTATCGAGAAAACCGCACATTTTCACTATTAACAGCGTCCGTAAATAAACAATTTCATTCATTGCTAAAAAAGAAAGTTATAAAAGAGTTAGTGTTGAAGCGATGAGGCACAATACAATTTTTACGTTTCGTTCTATAGTTGCGTTATTGAAGTTTGCATATGTAACATATTTCGGAATATCAATAAAATTATCACCTATGTAGCAATAAAAAAATAAAGTTTCATTCGAGCCATTATTATTTTGGTACTTACGGGCAGAAAGTTTGCATTGGACTTCGTAGATCGTTTCCGACCGGTTCCGCAACGCTTTCCGCAACCCGCTACGAGATTCGGGTTTCTTCTGTCAAGGCTAGTAGCGCGCAGGCGCAGTAGTGGCCCCTTCGTTGCGTGATAGCTTAGCGGAGTTGGGAAAACGGTCTACGAAAACTCTCTAATGTATTTGGATCGGTAGCAATTAAACATAAACAGGACAGCTTTACTTTGTACGCGTCCTATTTTGTGAATGTTTTGTTGTGTGAACGGTTCCCAAACTGAGCTTGCATATTCAATCGTTGATAATGTCACTGACTTATATGCTGATAACTTAACGCGTGGCATATGAACTTGGTAGAACTTCTTGGAATAAAAATACTAGCGCTAGTCGGTGTTCTGGGGTTTTTTTTTTGTCACGTGACCTTTTTTTTATTAGCCAATCAGCATCGAGCTTCGCGGCTTCACCTGTATTCTGGCTTCACTTTTGCGCTTCATCGAAATCTGAACACTCACTTGACTAGACAAAGAACGTTTCAGGTTAAAACGGATGAGCCTATTTCGAAGTTGGCGAACAGGACACGATCTGTGGCTACGTTTACATGGATGCGACTGCAGCGCATCGGATTCAGTTAACGAATCGAATCGGTTCCATGCAAACTGAACTCGGATCGGATTCGGATCGGATCGATCCGATCCGCTCGGACTGAGTGGTTGAGTTGGTCAATCTGAATCGAGAACTCTCTCGAATGTATACGCTAGCGGATCGAGTCGAGTGTTCGAACGGGGATTACTGGTGCACAAGACTCTCGTAATCCCTAGCCACTGAAGCAACCGGACACCTGCGGCTACATCTGAAGGTCATGAGCTTCGCTGTTGTGATCCTTCGACATCTGAAGTGCCGCTACTGGTCGATCCAGATCCATGTAAACGTTGTCGGTTGAAGTGGATCGATGCGCTAACTGGATCCGATGCGCTGCTGTCGATCCATGTAAACGTAGCCTGTGAAAAGCGCGCAGTTTGAGGAGGGACGCTGAAAAGGCCGAGGGGGTGGTTTTGTGAACTGCGATTGCCCTCGGCAGAGAGAGCAAGTGGGAGAGTGAAAACACTTCGCGAAAGCGCGTCCTGAGCAAGTAGCCTCGCACGAACAATGAACCGAAGAAGACGCTTCTCAGTTAGCCTCAAGCTCTCTTTTTTAATTTACTTATTTCTGTACTTTTTGTGGGACTAATTTTGCTCGTCTTTATTTGTTTTTGTTTTTTCTACTGGGGAGGGCACATTGCGAATACTGTTTCGAGGTGCGGGGTTGGTTTTGGGTACTTCCGAGAAAAAGCGAGACACCGAAGGCCGTTTTTTATGGCACCCGCGATCCTGGCTGGCAGAAAGGAGACGAATATGTTTATTTTCTTTTTAATTCTTTAGGCTCGAGCGTCTGTCTGCGACCGTAAATCCAAGCTTTGCGAGCACCGCTTTGAAAGTAATTGTGCCGATAGATCCCCAGGCTTGCCGTAATTAAGGTCAACCATGCATGTGGGCGTGGGACACCCTTCTGGGCTGATGTTTCTGTTTCGTATTAGTGTATCCTTTTTTTTGTTCTTGTTTCGCATTTAGGGTTTGGGGCGCGGGAGAGAAAAGCACGTGGCCACTGAAGATTGTCTCCCCAAAACCCTCGGGAGTCTTTGGCATTCATCTCGCGTGGGCGTATTCAAAGTTTTCGATACCTTACCTTTACTGTTCGTGTATCACAAAAATGCTGAGATCAATCGTTCTACCGCGAAACAGTTCGGGGAATTCAAGGTGACTCGTGAGCAGGAAGTGTGCGGTAGTGTTACAGCTGAGTTGAACACGACACCCAGGCGTCAAACGCCCAACTTCGCGCGATGTTGACAGCTCATAAAATAAGACGTTGCTTTCACGCAGGGAGTAACTCGACGCACCTCGGGTGCGAGGACACCGAGGCCAGGCTCGCTGCCGGGGCCGAGAGACCGGTTCACACACTCGGGTTCGACTCTGACAACCGGTTTTTAAGCCGCGTGTGACTGCTGACGACCGGCTGCGCTGCTGAAACCAGGAAATGATCGTGGTACTATCATTCACTACTATGACACTTGATGTCCCCTGTTCCGTGCCCGTCTTTCTCAACGGTTCGCCTCGGTTCCGCCACGCCTGTTCTTTCTCCACGAAGATGTTCGAGGGAGGCGAGTCGTCGAAGCATGCGTGTCGGGCGTTTCCCGCAGCCCGTGGCTCGCGTAACAGTGTCGCCGCATTTTTTACGTGAATACTCGCTAACGTACAGATATGGTGCTGGGAAAGTGAACTGGGAAGCAGGCATCTGCGGCTATCGGTAGGCGTTAATCGGCCGTTTTAGCTGGAACGAAAGGCGAGTTGAACTTGAAACACATGCTCCTCGGGCGCTTTCGTTTCCAGTTCTTCGACAGCCTCGTGCTGCGAGCTCCGACAAACGTCTGCCGAGCGGCAACTCTGGGAATCAAAAACAAAAAGAGAACTGTACACAATGACGGCACTTTGAGGCGACACCGTGCCCTCGCCGAGCGTAATGAAATGCAGTCGTTTCTTCGAGCGAAAGCTGTACCGGTGATGTTGGTCGCCGCGTGCCCATTGTTCTCAACCCAACCGCGCTCCTCGCTTGGGTCGGGAAACGTGCGCCGTGCAAACGGCCGTCTTCCTGCGTGTCGCGTCGCAAACGATCGGTCGGGCGGTTGCCGGCAGCGGCAGAGACACGCCCTGGACGTCCTTGGGACCGGAGTCTCGGAAGGCGGCGGCGGAGGCCCAACTGAAGCGCGACGGGGGCCGGTGTCGATGCTCCTCCGATGAGCGGAACTGCGGTTCATCGAGCAGCCGAGGGAGCCGTCGAAGAGAGCGCAAATTGAGCGCATCCAGGCCTGCAAGTCGGCGCCGCTGATGGACGCCGGAGATGCGGTCCGTACCCGCCCGCCCCCGCCCGGCCGGCCGACGGCGTCTCCGCGAGACGCTTTCTTTTTTGAGGACGGAGATCGAGCAGGACGAGCAGCGCGACCCGAACTCGTCTCGTCCCGTGGGCGAGCGGAGCTCGGATGCGCGGTCCGCCTGCAGGGCAGCGTGACTTTGGCCGAGAACTGCTGATTCCTTCGTCCACTGGCGCGAGTGCGGTCTTCCGGGCTGTGCGCGAGGTGCTCACGGAGAGTCGCGCGTTCGAATCAGTCGGTCTCGATCTGCCTCCTCTAATGACAAAGGCTGCCCCCTGCCCAGGTTTCACCGACGCGAGGGTCTGGACTCTGAAGACGACGGTTCGTTCGGAGTGGAGCTCTTCGCCAAACGGTGGCTCTGTAGCCCGTGCCCCGAGATTAGGAGTTTTCGTAGACCGCGCTTCCCCCTCCGCTAATCCCTCCGCAACGAAGAAGCCGCTACTGCGCCTGCGCGCCCATGGCCTTGACTGTAGAGTCCCGGGTATCGTAGCGGGTTGCGGAAAGCGTTGCGGGACTGCAAAAACGATCTACGAAAACTCCCTAACTGAGCGCAGGATTCCCAATCGGGGGAGGGGTGCTATACAATTTCTGCTGGAGTTCCGGGAGATTGAAGGGTTTCGGGGATAGGGAGGAGAGCACTAAAGCTCCACGGAGCAGAGTAGCGTAATCCTGTATGGGAAGCTCGTCCCGTAGAAAGCCTATACAGCAACGTCGAGACTAGACGTAGCGATGGGGAGCAGAGTTGCGCATTTGTTATCCCGCGCCGCTGCGCCGCTATTCGCCAATGTCACGTGAGGAGCAAAGCACCCGCCGTGCACTCTGCTACCGTAGGTAGCTATACAGGACTCTAGACGTAGCGCAATCTAGAACGCCATCTCTCGGCGACTAGCGGCGAACGCGCGGAGGTTCCAACTCCGGTCACAAATCCATGGGGAACGTGAGAAAATCCTTGTTTCTTCAATATTTTGGGGATGTACGGAACGACAACAGTTTTTGACGTAATAAAGAAACATTTTACAATAATTTGCACTAAACTGTGTGGCACGTAATTTTTTTTTTTTTAATTGCTTGAGCGGCATTTATGCAGCAGACGACGCGGCGACGTCACACCGTTCACTTGACCCTCTCCGGCCAACCCAAAAAGTCCATCTCCGCTGCGTTGAAAAATCGTCTGCTTCAAACGCCACGCCCTTGGAAATTGCCTTCTCAAAATTTTCACACGCATCCAATATTATGAAAACTTTGATAAAGTGTTTTGCGCTTTACCAACTTCACGACAGACTAGTATTCGAAAAGTGGGAACTCGGCGTTTAGTTTTTAATCAGCCGTGTTGCGTCGATCTTCATGCTATTCTCCCATAGGGCGGGCGGCCTCCCGGAACCCTGAGCACCCTAAGTACCACGTGACCGCGCCGAGCTGCTCTGTCGGCCATGTTGTCGGCAAAACACGCAGATCAAAGGATTGAGTCACTCTGCTCCGTAGGATCTATATAGTGCTCTAGGGAGGAGGAGTGGGGATGGGGGTTATAAATCACCGAGTTTCGATTATTCTCCCGCCGGCGTCGGAAGGCTCGCTTTGGATGATCGTGCACCTTCGTGTCGTCGTTCTCTCAGCGTCGGGATCCTTCAAAGTTGGAGGAGACGGCGGCGAGCTTCGGTTTACCGTCTCTTCCTGTCGGACTGTCCGATTGCTGCTTTTTTCTTGGCTGCTGGCTGCTGCTCCTCGTAGCAATGCGCCCGGCAGCAGAACGAAGAAACGACGAGACGGCCGTCGCGTGCACGCACTCCGCGGTGCGGGAGGGGCGCTCCTGCGGGTCTTGTTGTTGTCCGTCGTCCCTTTGTGCCGGCGAGGAAGCGCACGTCTCCGACGCGATGGCCCGTGACGCGGGGCTTTGCCCTTCGCTCGGCTCCCGCGCGTCCCGCACCTGCTACCGCGTCCGCCACCGCTCCTCCGCCGCCGACGTCCCCCGAATCAATCGCGAAGCTCCCAATTGCCTCCGCCGCACACGCCGCCGCCCTTCCTACTCCCGAGAAGTGGACGTCCGCCTTTTCTAGGCGAGGTAACAACGCGTTATCTCGTAGAGGACACACAAGTGGAAAACACGCAGAACCAGGGAGCGAGCGACCACGCATCTTCCCGAACCGCCGCGGTCTCCATGTACTTTTAGTACTTCACCGTGAAAACGAGCATGCTGCCCGTCGAAGCCCGCCGCGAGGCCCCAACCCGAAGTGAAGCCAGTTTCACACCCCAGCATATTGTTTTACGTCCAAGTGAACTGGAATTTTGTTTGTTAACTTTTGCCGCGTGTAATGTGCAGAGTAAGGCAGATAAAGTTATCATCATCATCGTCGTCTCTCGTCAACAGGATGCGGACTGCACATCTCGTCGCGCTGTGTTCCGCAAACAATCAACTACAGCCGCAGTCACACACAAAAGACACGATGAGAGAACAATCGGTGGACACGCTTCAAGCAGCATGTTTGCTTCATACCAGCTAAGAACGTGTGTCTGCACACAGGTTTTGTATCACCTGTGTTGCAGGGCCGTCGTGCAAGGAAGCTGCAGACCGTCTTTTGTATCATGTACGCCCGAGTCTCACCAGAGCGACAAACAGAAACAACCGACACCGACAGGCCTCAAACACGTGCAGCATGAAGGCGAAGGTGTACCTTTGGCAGGCATGCAGTCCCTCGCTGCTCGTGAAGAGAGCACGAGTGAGTGCGAGCCTCTCAAAGGAACCTTCACGCGCACGCTGCACGTGTTTGAGGCTTGTCGGTGTCGGCTGTTTCTGTTGGTCGCTCTAGTGGGACTCGGGCATTGAGCAGTGTGTCCACCCGTGGTGTTCTGAGAAGAACTGGCGCCGCGCTAAAAGCCCCCGTGCCACTGAACATCCCCTGGGAGGGAGCGTGGCTGCTGAGGTCCTCGAAGAGCGCCGATGCCTCGCGAGGGTGTGCGAGGGCGGAGGAATGCGCCGCCGCCTCCGCGCGGGGGCCTCGTTTTGCGGCCGGCGGGAGAGCGGGCAAAACAGACCTGTCGGTCGGCCTGCGGCGTCCCGTGTAGCCTTTGTTTGGCCGAATCTCGGGACGCGTCGGTAGCCCGCGGGGCCTATACCACTTAGAAGACAAGGCCTACATGAAGTCATCACTAGAGAGCGAGAGCGAGAAGGAAGGCCGGGGAGGAGGAAGCAGACGGAACGCTAGAGAGAGCGGGAAACCTCCTCCTCTCTCCAGCGTTCCGTCTGCTTCCTCCTCCCCGGCCTTCCTTTCCTGCGCCCTACCTTCTCGAGTTGTAACGGAGCATAGTGGTTGCACGCAGCGCCAGCTGGCGTCAGAAGTAAGCGCGTCTCGCTCAAAAGAGAGCGACGCTATCACGCGGCGTCGTCAAGACTGACGCGTCTGTCACCTCGCGGCAGACTTGGGAAGTAATCCGTTACAATTAACGGATTACTTGTAATCCGTTACTTTTTCAAGTAATTTTGTAATTGCCACATCACTTTTTTGCGGCAGTAATTTGTAATGTAATTTCGTTTTAAAATATTGGTATAGGATTACTTTATTTACTCGTTACTTTTTAAAAATATGAAGTCCACTCCACACTTTACAATCAACTGTAACATAAAAGGGAGAGGGGGCGTTAGGCCATCTAAGGAGTGCTGACAGAGAGAGAGAGAGAAGGGAGAGAGCGTAAAAGTGGTGTGAGACCAATGGTCACCGCTTCTCTCGCTCTCTATGCCCCCCTCCCCTCCCACACTGGCCTCCATGAAAATTGGTATGAAAGTGAGAACCAATGAACGATCGATGACCCGTAACCGCCACTTTTTCTCTGACTGCAGGGTCGAGAACTCGGTCATGGAGTGGCCGTCGTCTCCGTGGTCATTTCTTAATGAGACGTTCAAAATTCAGGGCATTAAAGAGAACGGAAAGCTAAAGTTTCCGTGCATACTTTGCTTGCCAAAAAAAAAACAAAACACACACACACACATTGTCGTCAGCAAAAACGACAAACTCTAATCTACGGAAACATATCAAGGCAAGCTGGGACACCTGCATTCTGCATTGGCTATACATTGTAACGTTAGAATCAAGTTCTTTTTTTTTTTGTCTTGTTTTCTTGATGAATAACAGGCGAAACACCTTGATTCATAAGGGAGCTTTCGTAGATCGCTTCTTTAGCTCCGGATCTCGTAGCGGAGGTAGACGCTGCTACTGAGCATGCGCACCACTAGCTTTGTCTGCACAATTCCAGGGACCATTTCCGGAGGCCGTAAGCTAGCGGGATGGCGGGTGTGGGTGCAGCTTTCGGTGCCTTGTCAACTTACAGGTGAACAGGTAGCTCGCTACACTCTTTCTCTTAAATACAATATTTTACTTTTACAGGGACTATATTATAAGACGGGCGTAATTGAAATGAAAAGTAGTGTTGCAGAACATTTTTGAAAAATATCAAAATTGTTTCTATTGTTTTCTGGATAAGTGTACGGAAAAAGTAGCGTGAAAGTAATTTGTAACGTAACGAGTAAAGTAATCCGTTACTTTTCAGCGAAAGTAATTTGTAACCGTAATCCATTACGTTAGAGGCTCGGTAATTGGTAATTGTAATCCATTACATTTTTCAAGTAACGAGTACAAGTCCGCCTCGCGGCGACTCCCATCGAGCGTGTTCGCCACTTGGGGCGGAGATCCACTGACGGTGACGTCATGCGCAGGAGGCCTTGTCTTCTCATTGACAGGACGAGCTCCGACCAGGGCGATGCGGCCCTCCTGCGGGTCGACCCAGGGCCCACCACACGCAGCGTTTGAATGCGTTTGAGTGCAGAACAGCTTCCTTGCGGCAGGAAGCGGCTCTTCGCGATGCGCGCCGTGGCGCAGCGCACTAAGTATACAGCATGCCGCGAGGTCGTGGCTCTCATCAATGAGTATGTCGCGGGCGGCATTGGCACACGTGACACCTGAGCAGGCTTGCTAGAATCGGCGCAGCTTCGATTGTATGAAACAAAGCCTGCCAAGCCTGGGGAGTGTGGGTGCTAATTGAGACACGGCTGCACGTGTCACTCTGCTCGTGTGTTAGCTTCAAGCAAGCCGATTGTGTCTCACGGGTCGCGCGTGCATGCTGTGCGCTCGTGAGATCCGAGGGTCCATGCCCGCCGATGTCGTAGACTTATCGCCAGTGCCCTCGCTGCGCGGGCGCAGGAAAATTGTGTTGTGTGTATGTTTATACAGCCGGAAGGCACTCAGCCCCATGCGTCGTGGTGTTTTGCTGTATACAGATGAAAGACTTAGCCAGTGCAGTGCAACCGCGCTAGCCTGGTGTTTTTAACGTGATTCAGATCGAGACGGGCCAGGGTGGGGATTGAGCCCAGGATCCCCGGGTTATCCGGGTTCTGCAGCTCGAGCTTTCGCTCCACGTGCTCCGAGCTGGTGTGCGCTATCCACTTGGCCACCGATCCCCCGCTGCACGGGCGAGGGAACAGCGAAGAAGGTGATCAAAAATAGGGCCGCATGGTCATGCAGCGGGGCTCAGACATTCAAGCCGCCGTTGGTTCCCGCGTCCCACCGAGACTCCCCGAGCCGCCGAAGTCGGCCACGACGACGAGTCAACACGAAGCCCGGGAGGTGATAATGGTGTTGACAGAGCGACCTCTCGCGTGAGCGCAGCGGCCTAGTTGAAGCGACCGGAACAACAAAGGGTGAGGGGCGGCGATGGCTGCGTCGGCACACCCTTCCACGTGGATCGCGTCGACAGCCTCGCGAATCATGCCGCGGCCGCCGTGCGGGGACCCAACGCCACTGCTTCGTGGACGCTCGACAGAGGGTCAGCGGAGAGTCGGGAACTCCTATTTCTGACCGCCTCGAGCGTAACTCTTTAGAGTCCAGACTCGCCAGGCACAAAGCTGAAGCCGAAAGCCAGGAGGATTGCAGGGCTGACTAACTTCCAGCTGTCCAGCACGCAATTAGTTTTCGACTTTCAGTGGCCGACAGAGAAGGACGACAGAGCAACTGTGCCGAAAAGCGGCCCGGCCCGCAGCCGGAGTCGAGAAGGCGGAGACCCGAGATGCGCCACTCGCAGGTGCTTCTGCGCTTTTCTGCCTCGGCGGCGCACCAGCTGCCCGCTGGCCACAGCTGCGAGAGCCGGAAGTGCCGGCCGCTTCCGGTGTCCCGCAGGTGCTTCCCGGTGGTGCTTCCTCCTTTGACGCGTTTCTTCGGCCGCCGCCGCAGGAGGACTCGATCGAGACGGTCGCTTTGCAGGAAAGTGCTTTGCAGGAGAGTAGACGCACTGGAATTTTTACAGGTATATGCGGGTGTCTGCCGAACACCCAGGAAGTTAAAAGCATCCTGCACTGTTAGGTGTTATCGAGAATCCCATGGTGTTAAAGACCATTATTGACGTAAACTCCAGACCGTTGAAGCGGGTGTTGACCAGCACCCATAATAAGGGGACTCACGTGAACCCCTGGTAGTTGTAAATGGAGTTAGCCAACACCCCTAATTAGGCGGATAACTCGATGTCCCTGGTATTACACAGGGAATTGAACAGCACCCCAGCTATTAAGGGGCGTCACACGAGTTCAGGGGGAACTCGACTGGGGTGCTAATTGACCCTTCATAAATGGGGAGTACTGCAAGTCCCCGTTTTAGGGGAATTCGATGACTCCCCTCATGGGAGAGCCCTGAACGGGTTCCGCTCTCTCCGTGAACGCCTTTAGCTCTCCTCGGAGGCTTCGTAACGATTACGTGCCGGGTTGCCGCAGTGGGCGCTCTGTGGAGCCCTTGCGACCGCCTAATTCTCCCGTGGCTCGTCGAAGAATTCTCGCGGAAAATCCCGCGCTAGCTCAGCTCGCCAACACCTGCGGGCGGCTCCACGTGACAGTCGTCCCCATAGCAGTTCCAGCGGAACGACTGAGCGTCCGCTGCGCTCGAATGCTTTTGCACGGGAAGAACGGCTTCGTGAACGGCTTCGACTGATTTTTCAGAAGTCGTCGGTTCTGAAGAAAGGGGGGGGGGGGGGCGAGATGTTTATAATATACCCACGACTTGGGCAGCATAGCAGGGGGGCTTCAGCCCTATAAGTGTACTTTCCCTTGCTACGCCACTGCATCGAAGGGATGGTGTCTTTTCTCGTTGTTCGGGTATCTTCGCTCGTTCAACCACAGTTAGGATAGTTGGATCTTTCGAATGTTATATTAACCCTAAACCTGGAAGCGGTTTGAAGGGGTGAGCGGACGGCATGCTGCTGCAATTGGGCGTGGGACATTATTGATCGTGATCTTCCGACACGTTCGTGAGTGCAGTTAGAATCGTTGGCGGTGACATGCTTGCGTGTTTTTTTAACACAGCATGTGTCTAACGCGTGGGATGCCTAAGGGAAGTGTGACGGAGCTCCACGGAAACCGTTTGCGAAACGTTTAACGCGTACTTCGGAAGATCTGTAAAAAGACTGGTAAATTGAGAAGAAAGAAGGGAATTCTAAACGTGCTATGTAACGTGTTATAGAACACACTACCCCATGATTGTGAGCTCGACATCGTAGCACTACGTGGAACAGTAGGTTTTGTTTGATTTATTTTTTATTGCTCCAGTCAGTGAGTGGGCGCAAACTAGCTGGCTTTAACTGTACGAGCGCAACCACCGAACGCCAGTGTTTGGCGTTCTGTATTCGCGTTTGAATAGCTTGTGGGAAGAAAGCATGAATCCAATACCTGCCCACCAGAGTTTGAAATAAATAAACATACTATGACCAAAGATAAATAAAACGTAACCTGCAATGTCCACCACAAGCCCCGAAGAATGCCGTGCAAACACATTGTGTATATACCGACATTGTACATCAAGATAAATCAATCTTGTTTTTAACGTGAAACGTTTATAGGCTAGGTTTTCAGATGAAGCGAAGCCACAAAAAGCGTAACCGCGTATTTTCTCGTCTAAATTTAGCAGAGAAAATGACATCGCATACGGCTTGATGTCACGTGACCTACACACAAATGCAGTTTTCTCGCTAAATTTAGCGAAAAAATTGACACATGACCGGCCGCGCCCATTTCCTTTGACTTTAGTCTCTGCATACCTTGTTTCACCTTGCGATAGAGCGCTGCGGACGCTTCGAGTCACCCCAGGCAATCCAGCACCGTGATCTTAGTAAGGTCAGCGCTTTTTTGAGGCATTTAGCTTCTTTTATTTTTTTGCAATAGTCTATGCGTTTGATAATGTCAGCTTTATGCTGCTTATGCCGGAAACATTGCACAATGTATCTGTCAAGTGCCAATTTTTACGTTTAGGAATTAGAGGAATGGAATGGAACGATTCAGCCATTCCAGGAGTGGGAATGGGCCCAGTGTCCCCACTTCCTAGGAGTTGAAAGGAATGGAATTATCGAAAACACTAATTCCCCGGAATGGAATTGAAGGAATGGGAGCGCCCATTCCAACACGAGAGAACCGAGTTCATCCGCCCACACCGAAAGTTCCGGAGGCACAATAACGCAAAAACCTGGAGTCCGAAGCCGTCAAACTTCGTGAGCAGTTCTAGTTCAAGCAGTGACCCGCAGCACAACAGGCGTCTGCCAGATCCATCACCGCTGCCGTGACAAGGCCAATCGTAGCCGGCGACGGCGTGACACTTTTATGACGTCATCAGGGGTAAATCGAGGACCACCTTTTAAGACACGGTAAACCAACACCACGCAGAAGACAAGGCCTGCGGATGACGTCATCGTTGGTGGTTTCCCGACCCACCCCAACGGCAAACACTCCGAAGCAGACGAGGGACGCCGCAAAGACGCGTCCGTCGTCGCGTTCGAAGCGAGACGCCGCACGGAGCACCCGAGGCTGACGTAAGCTATATAGGCGGCTCTGCCCCGCCTTAGCGATGAAGTGACGAGGATTTAAGGCGCGAGCTTCTAGGTGGTGGGCTAAACACCGCCAGTAGGAGACGTGCTCAAGGTTCCGTAGTCGTACTGTATCGTACCAGCACCGACTAAAAAGAAACGCCTCTCTTCGGCGTGTATACCAATGTCCTCGGGGGGCAGACCTCGCTGCACTCGACGCCCGCTGATGTTTCTTCTGCTTTTCCGCGCGAGCGCCATCCATCAGCGCCGACGGTTTTCCGGGCGGAGCGGAACTGGCGGAACGCTCGCGTCGACGCCGCGAGTCGGTCGGTCGCAGGCTGCGCAGGCGGCCGCCGGCGGCAGCAGCGGTTCTCACAGGGGTTCCTGGCCTCCCCGCCCGCGGACCTCAATCTCGCCCGGCGGAAAGAGTTTGGCACGCCGAGTTTGCACAGCGCCGGGGCGTCGCGGTCAGGATGATACGCGCGCGGCCGACGGAATGCCGAGTCACGCCCGCGCGCCGACGAGAAACGGAATGCGCCGTCTCGGAGCGTCGCGGGAGGTCCCCCCCCCCTCCCGAAGGTGTCGGGCACCGCGCTGCCCCGAGGGAATAAGAGGGCGCCCTTTCGGAACCCCCGAGTCTCCCTTCCGACCGTGTGAATGCTCTCCTGCAGCCCGAGGACCCGCTGACCACCCCGTGCAGGGAGGAGCACTGCTCAGTATCCATCGCGGACAATAATATGATCTGAAACAGTTTAGTAGATCGCTACGATGACTCCGATAAAGATACCCGATTCTCCGTTGATGCCCTTGAGTATGCACCGTATCGTTATGGGGTATCGTTATCGGAGGTACCCGAACGATCTACTGAAACTCTAATCCTTCGTGCTTCTTTGACCTAACTGCCAGGTTTTGAAAGAGCTGTGGTTCGAACTAGGAATGAAATGCGAAGTGGAGGTCTAAAGCCCGTTCACACACGTGCAACTGAGTGCGACCGAGAGAGACAAGGCAGGGTTTTAAGCACCTTACGACGACGTAGGACCTGCTCGGCAGCAGCGCATCTGGTCCTTTGCCGTCGCTATGAGGCTTAAAACCGGTCTTGTCTCTCTCCGTCGTACTCGGTTGCAAATGTTGAACGGCGCTTTATAGCTCGGACGAAATATTGTACTGTTGTGCGAATAATCGAATTTCAGAATAATAGTTTCGAATAATATGCTATTCGACATTCGCTTCGAGATGAGCTGGGATATTGGCATTTTCTCCAGTTGAGCGCGCTTCTTACCGAGCACGGATGCACTGCGGAGAAGCATCACTCGCCGCAAACGAACTTCGCGGGCGTTGCTTCTCCGCAGTGCACCGGTGCTCGGTGAAAGCGCGCTCAACGAGGCTAACCCGCCGCAATCGACATTTCACTAAGTACAAATATAGCAGTCGCGTGCATAGGAGAAATGCACACTTTCGATGCGGGATGGTGCACGGGTGCGCCTGGTGTATTTAAAAGACACAGAAACTCTGTGAATGTTGATACAAAGTAAAATTTCAAAATAAACTGTGCCTATTACGCTTGATGCAAGCGTGTTAGGCACAGATGCCCTGGCAACCTGCGCTCATCACTTGAGATTCTTTTTTTTTCTTCTTCAAATTCGTGTTTGAAGACAGGATATTTGTATATAGCAAGAACATGTATAAATCCCTATCTCTGTAGGTTAAATTTCATGTCAAATATGTGGCTTCATTGCCATCACAATGTGTAGGCACCGGACTTTCTGGGGCTCCAGTCCATAACTATAGATATATGAAAAATTAACTTAGCTAAGAAATGTGAACGTTGAAGCTTGAGGCAGCCTTCACGAGTTTAGCTGGGTTTTTGCTTAAGCATGACGCAACAGCAGTGAAAGGCTCGGACGAACTATTCGATATTCGATTCGAAAATATTAGTCCAAAACCACTACTATTCGCTTCGAATTCGCTTCGAGCTCAGAATTCACCATTCGCACGAGAATACGAGGGACTTGTGGCGACCGCAGAGACAGAGAAAAGGCGGGATCGACTGTTTCAGGTCATATCGATCATGATATACTCCGTTCATCATTAAAGGGAACTTGAAGCGGTTCTGTATTTGAGGGAAAACGCTTAAACCGTCTTCAATTGGCCTCTGGGATCACGAATATCGAGATTATTTTTTTTAAATTTGGTGCACGGAGACTCCAGAAATGAATTTTCAAAGTAGCGCTGAAGCCACTCCTTCCCGGGCCGTGACGTCATATAAGGAGGTTTCGGAATCTCCGCTCTCCCGCATCTTCAGCGCCTATACTAAAGCTATGCACGCGCACTCTCGCTATTTTCAACAAAGGTCAGAAAAAGACGTCACGACTCGTGTCAGCGCGGAGGAACATACCTGGCAAGCTTGCAATTGCACGCGCATGCCCACAGAGCGACACGCGCGCTTGGTGGCCCAAAGATCCTAGTATGACGTCACGACTGGTCGGAGGTCTTTCGTGTTTTCTCGCGTTTCGTTACATCCGAGGAGCACATTTTGCATTATTAAGAGACATTCTCCAATGGTCACACCATTCGGAACTCATTTCAAGACTCTTGTTTAGGACTACTTGGTCATTTGAGAATTTCATTCACTTATGGATTGATACAATCGTCAGCGAATAAACGAGATTGACGTGATTTGTCCACGACAATATCGTTTATAAAAAATGAGAAAAAGTAGGGGTGCAAGAATAAATTCTAGAGAAATTCCGGATTCTGCTCTTGATGTGGAAAAGCGGAATCCTGTATTTGAACAAACTGCTTTCTGCTATGCAAATATATACTTCTAACCATTCCAGAAAATGTACGTCCATTGTTTATTAATGATCTGAAGTAAAGGACTTGTACGCAGTAGAGGCACATAGTCGAAAGAAACCTTTGCGAAATCTACAGAAGTTACGTCCGTCTGATAACCTTGGAATCAATTGACTTTGCGAAGTCGCTGTGACAGAAAGATACCACTTGCGTAACCGTGCATATATAAGGTTTGCGTCTGAAACCGTGTTGACCTCTATTAAAAAAAAACTTATTATCTTCGGAGAAAGGACATAATATGCTTAAACAAAAAATATGCTCAATCCGGTTTGCACTACTGCTCCAAAAAAATTAACACCGGGCGATAGTTATTAACGCACAATTCGGATCTCCTGCTTTAGGAGAGGTTCAACCACTCGTCACTCGGTAGGCTAACGATTTCGCTACACTAAACTTCAGCTGACTTATTAAATAAAACAAGCAAAATGTTCCAGGCATGATTCCGCGTACCTGCCTAAAAGGGATGTTGAGACCGAAATTTGGATTCCAGAAAAACAATGCAGGAGATGTAGGCGGGATCGCTACAATCTAACCTACAACACTACTCGTACGGCGATATCTCGAATGGACGGCCGTATTTTGAGAGAAAAGAGGTCGAAATTGAGACAAGGCCGACGAGGCGCGTGACGATCAAGATATCTCGTTTCCATCCGCCTCTTCGCTTCGCTCCCTCAAGGCGGCGAGGCGGAAAAAGACGCGAGGCCGTTTCCTCTCCTCCTCCGGAGAAACATGACGTCAACAAATCACTGTCGAATGCGCCTCCTTTCGTGAAGAAATACCGGTCATCCGTTCGAGATATCGCGGTATGAGTGATGTTTTCGTGTATGTAGCATCCCGTGTGCACGCTTTTGCCGCGTGTTTGTACACGGTAAGATCCAGATTTCGGTTCAGTGTGAACGGGACCAGAACTGAGTCCGAATTCACTCACCTTCAACCGGTTCAGCCGAGAGACCAGCACAGTTTTTTTAAGCCTTTTGCGATGTCGCTCGGACCTGCTCCGCTGCAAGAGCATCGGTCCTAAGGCGTGCACCAGAGCTAAAACCGTTGCCCGAGTCTTTCTCGATGCTTACTCGATCTGCTCATATCGGTACAGCGCTTTAAGAATATGTTTTGACGTACTATCTGATCCACCTTTGTTCTATGTTACTTTTGTCAAGGTTGGCGGTGCTGCAGAGACGCCTTCCTATGGATGTTGTGGCAATTTAGGTCATGCTGCCGAACTCGATTGAGTTGGGGTGAGGCTATTATCTTGGTGTATTGCAGTACGCTGGTAAGACTATTCCGATGAATGAGACTGGCTTCTCTCAGATGGGTCAGTCAGTCTCTATTCTGATATGTATTTATGGTATAAAGCTGTAGCTGCTTTAGCGCAGGTCACTTGTCATCGCCGAAGCCTTCTTAGGTCGGACAGGAAACATTTTCCAAAAAAAAGACAGATTATTATGGAAGTATCGTTTGAACTTCTTAAATCATTGACCTTAATTGGCCGTCAAGTTGCGTATCAGCCATTGACATCACTCTTCGTTTTGAATTTTAATTATATTTTATTTTACGTTTGAGATGCGAAACCTCCATGCAATCAAGGTTACGTTTCCATACGCGTTGCCGCTTTACGTTGCAACGAACCCTAACTATCTGGTAGTGAACAGGTTGCAAACGTATAGCAGTTTGTTAATACCTAATTCACGTCCCACTTTGTCAAATGAAAAAAACAGTCAAATGAATTAATTCGAGGCGATCAAAAGAATTTCATCTTGTGATCATGGTGACCAGCCTGGCACCTTTTGACTAATCAGTATCTTTTTTTAAAGTGTTTAGTTTTTTGACATTCATAACCAATTGGTAATTGATCGATATCCCCAACCTAACCCTGTAAACAAACTGCGCGCATACTGACTCCTCAGATATAAATACCAGATCACCGGCATTGCATGTTGTTTTGGTATTTAGAGAACAATATGAGACAAGTAACAATTTGCGACAGTAATCTATCAACATATATCAATGCTGAGTAATGGGAAATGCACCGTTAAAACTCAAAGGTGGGTACACCGCTGCGTAGCTGGGAAGGATCAAATCCTGCGGTTTGATGTTTTGAAAAAAATGCTGTCTTTGCAAATTCACGAATGTACGGCCTAGAGGTTTCTAAAGTGTACCTGCTGGAAGCGTTTTAGCCGCTAGGCCGTCCTACGAACTCTGCGAGGATGTTATGACTACACCGTTGACGAAGCGGCCGATTCAATGCTAAGGTGTCTATTAGTGCTTAACGTTGAGTCGATGTCGTGTTCCAGTCCCTATTACACTCTGCCCCTCCGTGTTACTTGAGTCTTTCGAAGGGTGATGCGTTGTTGTTGGTGTCTCTCGCGGGGAAGGAGGCGACCAGCACACCAGAGTCCATGCTAAAGTCTTTATTCTCTGCTACCAGGCCAGAATATTGCCCGGCAAGCGTCATCTGGCATGGTACTGCCGGGCATGAGGACAACTCTCATGTCTTCCATTACAATCCCAGGTAGTCTACAAGTCCAAACGTGTACTGGTCGCTGACTGGCGGCCAATGACCGCTGTCACTCTTATCGGCGTATTGTCCGCCGTCGACGTGTCCGTCGACGTTGATGTTGAAGGGGAGTTTGTCAAGTTCGTCGGCGCTGCTGTTGGTGCAGGCTCAACTGCAGTCGGCTGTTGTTGGCTCCCTGCACCCGGACTTGCTCTTGCCGTTGAGACCGCCGGACTGGCTGGAGCCGTAGTTGCCGTAGTCTCATTGGTCGAACCGCCGGGATCCGGAGCGTCGGAGACCGCCGGAGACGCATCGAATGGTACCAGGTGCCGGCGGTTGCGTTGCAGGACTCCTGTCCCGGTCTCGACTACGTAGGAGCGCGGCCGCTTCGCTGGACTGAGGACTGTTGCTCGGCACCGCACGTCTTGTACCCACACGTCCTCTCCTACGGACAGCGGGCGAAGTTGGCGAGCGGCGTGACGGCGATTGAAGTCCTTCCGCTGGCGTCTTCGGGCCTCCCCGTCTTTTCTCTTGAAATCCTGATGTGATGGCCACCCCGGCTGCAACGTCTCTGGCATCTTCGGTACCTTTGTTTGCAACCGTCGACCCATTAGCAGTTGGGACGGGCTGTAGCCGGACACTCCAGGAGTGTCTCGATACACCAGGAGGGCCATGTGCGGGTCCCTTGACTTGTAGAACAGCTCTTTCATGGTCCGCACCATACGCTCCGCTTCCCCATTCGCCTGTGGGTAGCGTGGGCTGCTCGTGACGTGCTGAAAACCATAGCTCTGGGCGAACTCGGCGAACTGTCTCGAAGAGAACTGCGGCCCATTGTCCGATACCAGCACGTCGGGGATCCCAAACCGGGCGAATGTGCTCTTGACTGCTGCGACGACGGACGTTGAAGTCGTCGACGTCAAGCTGATGACCTCTGGGAAGCGGGAATAATAGTCCACGACGAGCACGTAGTGTCTCCCCTCGAGCTCGAACAGATCCGCACCGACCTTCTGCCACGGGCGACTGGGAGTCGGTGTGCTGATGAGTGGCTCGGAGCGCTGTACTCTTGTTTGGGCGCACCGCTCGCAGGCTGTCACAAGTTGTTCTATTTCGCTGTTTAGAGTAGGCCACCAAACTGCGTCCCTTGCTCTTGCCTTGCAGCGTCCGATGCCCTGATGGCCTTCATGTATCAGCTGCAGTATCTCGTGTCGCAGCGAGCGCGGAATAAAGATGCGGCGGTCTTTGAGTAACAAGCCATCGCACACGGTGATGTTCCCACGTTCCTTCCAGTACTCTCGTAGATGAACAGGAACTCTGGACACATGCTCTGGCCACCCCTTTTCACAGAAGCGTTGCAAGCCCGAGCAGACGCCGTCTTCCGCTTGGTGCTTTCGTAGGGCTTCTAGGCGGGATGACACGAAATCAGCGGCTGCTGAAACCACTTCGCCGACGAAGAGTTCTATTGAGTCCACCCGACGTTGGCAGTGCTGATCCAGTTCCTGCACCGGGGCCCTTGACAGGGTGTCCGCCGTAGCTAAAAGTTTGCCGGGGACATAAAGAACGGTGAACTGGTAGCGCATGAGGCGGATGCGTAGTCGCTGAATTCGAGGTGGCATCAGATCCAACTCCGCAGATCCCAAGAGCGTGACGAGAGGGCGGTGATCCGTTTCGACTTGGAAGTCGATGCCTCTCAAAAACTGGTCGAGGCGCTCGACCGCCCACGTTACGGCCAGGGCTTCTTTTTCGGTCTGGCTGTAGCGAGTTTCGGTGGTCGTGAGAGCCCTTGATACGTAGGCCACTGCCCGTCTCTCGCCGGAGGGCTGATCTTGAAGCATGACGGCCCCAAGTCCGTAAGAGCTTGCATCAGCTGAAACTACTGTTGGGTAGGACGGGTCGTACTTGGCCAAGCAGATATGAGAGCTAAGCATGCTCTTTAGCTTCTCAAAGGCAGCTTGCTGGCTTGGTCCCCAGTACCACGAGTTGCGCTGTTGCAGCAGTTCTCTGATTGGCGCCGTAACGTCTGAGAGGTGTGGGATGAAGCGCCCCACGTGGTTCGCCATTCCCAGCAGTCTTCGTACCCCGCTGACGTCCGAGGGTATCGGCAACTTCTGCAGGGCCTCGATCTTTTCGGGATCCGGGCTGATTCCTCTCGCGCTGACCAACACGCCGAGAAACTTGACTTCTGAGGCAGCGAAACTGCACTTTTTCTTGTTCAGCTTGACGCCTGCCTCGTCGAGCCTTTGCAGCACTTGCTGGAGTCGACGATCGTGCTCGCCCTTTGATGCGCCGAAGACGAGAATGTCGTCGATCATGCTCACAACTCCGTCCAGTCCCTCTAGAATGCGACTCATCTGACGCTCGAAGTACTCTGGCGCTGAACAGATGCCAAAGGGCAGCCTGCGGAAACAGAACCTTCCCATCGGGGTTATGAACGTCGTCAGCTCCTGACTTTCTTCGGAAAGCCTCACTTGGTGGAAGCTTGCAGTGGCGTCCAGCTTCGAGAAAACCTTTGCTTGCCCGAGACGTCCGAGGATGTTCTCAACCGACGGTAAAATGTGACGCTCCCTCAGTACGACTTCGTTGAGGCGCGTGAGGTCTACGCAGATGCGGTAGCCTCCTCCTGTCTTCGGAACGACAACCATGCCCGCGCACCAGTCTGTGGGGCGGTCGACCTTGCGGATGACTCCTTCAGACTCTAGCTTCTGGAGCTCCCCACGAACGACGTCGTGCAGCGGGATCGGGACCCTCCTCGGCACGCTTAGAGCGAAGGGCTTGGCACCAGGTCGAAGCCGTATGACGTACTCCTCCTTCAGCTCCCCCAGACCGTCGAAAAGCCTGTCTCTCCGCAGCACCGCTGGTGTCGCCACATTGTCGACGAACTGAATGACGCCCAGCGCTTGTATTGCTGGGAAACCGAGAAGAGGGGGTTGTTGCGAAGGCATGACGTAAATGTCCTGCACGGTCGACTTGCCCTTCCATTGCAGCGTTGCGGGGAACGTGCCCAGTACTTTCAAGGGGTGGTTTCCGGGGCCCGTGAGCTCACCTTCTGGTGCACGAAGCTTTTTCGGTACTCCAGGGAATGAACTCGACACCACCGTCACCTCCGCTCCAGAGTCCACTTTGAAGTTCACGTTGTGTCCGTTGACGGCCACGGTTGCGAACTTGGCTCTGGTACGGGCGCCTGCCGCAACTGTGTGCAGCTCGACAGATCCCATGGCTTTCTTTTCGCAGACGGCTTCGAAGTGTCCAACTTTCTTGCACCACCTGCATCTTGCCTCTTTTGCCGGACAGTCGGAGCGGGGTGAGGTGACCTGCCGCAGAACCTGCAGCGTCCGTCGCTTGAGCAAGGCTTGGGAGTCCTCGTTGCGCCGTCCCCCGACAAGTCGGAACGCCGTCGTGACTTCGGAAGACGTTTTCGGACTTTTGCTTCGGAGACCACAATGGCAGGATTTGGTTCTTTCTGGAAAACTTCAGAACGGGCCTTCACGGCGTCTTCGTGAATACGGGCCTGAAGTCTCGCATCTTCGAGCGTGAGCCTTGGCGTGCGACACAGCTTGTCTACCAGCTTAGAGTCCAGAAGACCGACGACGAATCTATCGCGGACGAGGCGTTCTTCGACTTCCGCGGAGGCGTAATTGCACTTTTTGACGAGCGTACGTAGTGCAGTGTAAAAGTCGTCTACTGACTCGCCTTCAGCCTGGACGCGACGGTGGAAGCGCACGCTTTCGTAGACTTCGTTGACCGGGTGGATGAAGTGGTCGGTGAGCTTCGTCTTCACCGCTTGAAGAGAGCACCAGTCGTCCTTTGTCAAGGCCAACGTGTCCAGGAGTCGTCGAGCCTCACGGGAGCCCATGGCGTACAGCAATGTCCTGACTTGTACTTCGCCCGGCGCCTGGTAGAGCCCAGAAGCGTAGCAGTAGTCGTCGAAAAGGAAAACCCATTCCTTCCACTCGCCGGGGTTCGAAAAGTCGAACTTCGGAGGCGGCTGGATACCGGCGGCACAGAACTGCGTAGGCTTAGCGTCTTCGTCCGCCATGGCGGGCGTTGCGGGATGCGCCACGCCGACGGCTCACTCGCTGCGTCGCTCCTCCGGGACGGATCCCACTTCTGACACCATGTCTCGCGGGGAAGGAGCGACCAGCCACACCGGAGTCCGGAACCCAAGTGTTTTATTATCACTTCTCTCGAACTGAAGATAACCCCGAGCATGCGCACTAGCATGGGCGCGTCGCCGCGGGGCACGCGAGGGAAAACTGTCATGTCATCACTACAGGTGGAACCGTGGAATGACTTCGTCATTATTAATGTTGGCGTGCAACCATGTTTCTGTTATGACAACAATATCAGGATCATCAGACAATAATAGGCGTTCCAGGTCAGCAGCCTTATTAACTATACTTCTGGCGTTTACATTGATAAGAGTGAACGAACGAGTTTTCGCACTGTTGTCATTCGTGCTTGAATGTGCGTGGTTCTGGCGTTCCGCTGCCTCGTGCTAATCGGAACCATAAACTTATCAAATTGTGACATGACACTTTCGCCTTTATCCCGGTCTTCTTCGGCGCTAATCCGAAGAATTCGCTTCTCTTCTGTGTCGATATTATCCGAGAGTCTTCGGATATTGAAATTCTGGCCCCTTCAGTTTCTCTGGATTTCTCAGGATGTTTTCCTTACATTAAAGTCAATAAGTTTCAATGTCACAGGTCTTGATTTCCGTATAGTCAATCAGTCCCCCAATCCTATGAATCTCTCCACCCCAACATTTTCAATGCCTAATTTATCCTCTGAGACAATAACCTATCGGCTTATTTTTGTTTGTATTTTCGAATTTCAAAACATACTAGATTCTTCCTGTGCATTTGGTTTTCTAGGTCGTCAACTTATTCTCGAAGCGAAGAAATTGTTTTAATGCGACCACAGGTGATCGAACAAGCGTCAACTTTTTTTTTGCGACGCTCTTGAATGATTCAACGGTTTTTTCAATCACGCCCAGTGGCGTCACTATAAGGTCAGCTGCACCCAGGGTGGTGACCCGCCGCGACCCCCCCCCCCCTTTGGGTGCCCGCCGCACACCGCCCCCCCCTTTCACTGCACAGCTGCACCCCCTGAGCGCTGTACCCGGGGCGGTCCACCTCCCGCCTCCCCCCACTCTATGTGACGGCACTTATCAAACCCATTCTTTGCTGCCTCGAAGCGATCTTGTTTTGACCTTCCAGAAAACTTCAGTAGGGTTTCGTCATTATCTGGGCCCGGCTTACTTTAAGCATTTCCAGAAACTAACAGCAAGTAACACACATCAAAGCACTCTCTAAAAATGCACAGCAGCTGTTGTGGTTGCAGGCAGCACAATAAGACACAATTCCTTACTTTTCAATTCGTTAATATTGCCACGAATGACGAGGTGACGAAACAAAGAATAACTGAGGAAACTGAAACGTTTAATGGGGCGAACTTGTGCCCAAAACAAACAAAAAAGGGACAGAAGATAACAACTGAGCGTCGCGGACGTCGAAGTCGGCGTAGCAGCATGGATCGAACGCTGGGGCAAGACCTGTGGCTTGCCAAGTTTCCACGTGGAGCACCTTTGTAGCCTCGTGGGTGTCAGGATTCAGGAACAATCGGCCCAGAACGTTCGGCGCTTAGAACATTCGTAACTCGTTCAGACGAGAAAGTTCTCCAATTTGCGAGAACGGCAAGTAGAAAGAACAAACAAAAAAACATTCCGCGCTCTGGAATCGAACCCAGATGCTCCGCGCGACAGCCAAGCACGGTAACCATTCGGTCAAGTACTTTTTTATTATTTTTTCTATTTATTTATTATTCGGTTACGTAGGCGCTCGCTCAGCGACGCGCGTGGCAATAGGGAGTTTGCGTAGATCGTTTTCGCCGTCCTGCAACGCTCTCCGCAACCCGCCATGGTACCCGAAACTCTACAGTCAAGGCCATGGGTGCGCAGGCGTAGTAGCGGCTTTTTCGTTGCGGAGGGCTTAGTGGAGAAGGAAACGCTGTTTACGAAAACTCCCTAATATATCCTCTTGAAGGCCGCTGGGGACCACCGAAAGCCATACCGTGTTGTTGTTTCCGAAGTTCTCCTTGTAAAACCGTTGGATGGCGAAGCACGACAGAGCTCGCAAAAAGATTCGGGGCACCGTGGTATGCAGAACTTCCAGGAGCTCGATGAGTGCGCGCAGTCCAAGATGATCCTGTTGAAGTTGTGCCATGTTGTCGGCGTTCACTGCGCCGAGAAAAACACCATCCTCATCGTTGTCGTTGGTGCGCTTGAACGCCAACTCGACGAGGGCCCTCGAAAGATAATCGGCGTCACTGTGCTTGCGGCCAGACTTGTAGACCACAGTCATGTCAAATTCTCGAAGGTGTAGACACCTCCGCGCAAAGCGTTCCGGTGGATCCTTTAGGTTTGCGAGCCAGCAGGGTGAGCGGTGATTTGTACCTAAGCAGCAAGTAAAGGGCACTGCCGAAGCCAATGGTAAGGTCATGGATGCTATTCTTATCACAGGTTTTCGGCTGGCCAGCTGAAAGTTGACGAAAAGTTGACGGTGGCGAGATGGCTACGAAGGTCGATGGGATGACGTTTATATTACGATTACCATCCCCGGCCGACCGTGGATGGTAATCGTCATATAGACGTCTTCCAATCGACCCTCGTAGCCATTTCCCCACCGTCAACTTATCGCCATTCTCATCGCCAGTGCCAGGATTTTTGTTTCGCTGGGGGGGGGGGGGGGAAGGGGAAGGGCATGACAAAATGCTGTATGAGGGGAGGGGGAGAGGAGGTCCAAGCAAAAATGGACGATTTCGGGGCTCCTGGCTACGTGCCTGACTAACGCCATATAACTATAAGAGGACTTCAAAAGGCTATAATACCTATAGATTTTTATCTCATTGAGTAGCCGATTGACGTTTGTATGTAAGCAGGATAGCGATACTCTGGCGATAGCCGATAAAAGAGCGACAAGTTGACAGTGGTGAATTGACTACGAAGGTCGATCGGAGGACGTCTTCACGACGATTACCATCTACAGCCAGCTGATCGACTGCTTATAAACAGCAATTTGCCATTTGGCGATAATACATATTTCGAATGGCGTTAACCATTTTTATAGGGGCAGGGCGTTCCCTCCAGAGATGGCGGTGCAGCATAAGACTCCAGGTCAGAAGGCAAAGACAAGTCTCCCTTTGCTGTTTCGGAACAAGTCTCCTGCGTCACTCTCCTCGCGGAAACGTCAGCTGAGAGCTTTACGGCCCCGCATGCTGCCTGTCCTCTGAAGACCGAGAAACCGCCCTCTGAGCTCCCCGGCGGCATGGAGGAGATTGCCGAATCCGTAAAAATGTAGCCTCGAGGAACTGCCCCCAATACCTAGCATGTCGAGCGACCCAGGCCCCCGGTTCGACTTGGAAAATAATAAGAGGGCCACTTGAAGGCGGTACCGCAGAACTGGCCAAACGACCGGCCACGGAATGACGACCAGCAAGGAGGTAACGCCCGGCTTTCAAGGACGACGGTGGAATCGCTAAGCACGTCGGTGCACGTCATGGTATCACCAAAGAGTGCGTTGGCACCGTTGAGTCTCATTTGGTGGTGCAGGCCGACGTCACTCATTGGCTTTATGTGGACGAAAACGAGTTGTCGACTCAATGCCCTCAAAACCATCCACTCACCACTTCTCCCGGCCAACTTCATGCACTTGCCCGTATGCACTTTCCCTTCGTCACGTGAAACAGCGCCCAGTGCATCCAGAGGCGGACCTTGGTGCAACTGGGCTCAAGAATGACGCAGAGCAGGTCTTTTACATTGAGCTCCTTGACGCTGACGAGCCACTGTACGGCTTCGGGTGTTCCAAGTATCGTCAGCCAAATATGATTCATTTGAGAAGCGCCTAGCGCTGCGACATCAGCAAGGACTGGCGATGCGCGTCAGTTTACTCCAAACATTTTCTATTTTGTAAGGCCGGCCCTTTAGGTCGCAGTGCAGAAGAAGCACCGAGTTCACACGTCGTCCCGCGGTGGAGATGGGCAGTATAGCACTATCTTGCACTCGTTGACAGTGTTGTGTCTTTGATATGTAAGAACCAGCGGCGTACCAACTTGCTTTTGAGTGGGGGGTTAGTAGGGGACCTGCTCCCCCTACCAGAGCCGGTAGGGGACCTGCTATCCCCTACCAGAGCCGGCGGGGGGGGGGGGGGGGCGGTGCCCTTGGTATCCCTTGGGCGCCGCCGGCCAGTGTTTGCCCTGCCCAGTGGCGGCTGTTTCAGGGGAGGCAAAAACATGCCTTGCCCCCCCCCCCCCACTCTGAGAACTGGGGGGGGGGGGGGAGGGGCAAGCGCCCCCCTGCCACCCCGGTTGGTACGCCCATGGTAAGAACTCAACTTTATTAAGTGTATATAAACTAGCCGGTGTGGCCGGCGGAGATTACATGGTGGTGTCGCTCCAATTCACCCGGCGGAGATGCGCGCGGTCTCGCGGGGGCGTCGGGACGCAGGCGCGCGAGGCACTCGCAAGCGAAACCTGACACCGTTGCTCTCCGGACGCGTGGTCCCATCTGGTGCCACACGGGGGAACCTCAGATACGCGACGCCTTGGTGAGGACCGGGGCGGGAGAACTTGAATACACTACACGCTCCTCCTTAGACGAATTCTTTCAAATGGGCGGGATGGCGCGTTGTTCGGGAGTGCGGGACAACCACATCGGGCAGTCCGTGGGTGGCGATTCTGGCGAACATACTTCTCAGTTCGCGGACGACAGTCGTTGCTGACGTGGACTTCCGTAATTTGTACTTCTAAGCAGTGGCGTCACGAGGGTCAGCGGCACCCGGGGCGGCAACTCGCCGCGACACCCCCCCCCCCGCTGTCGCGTGGCCCGCCGCGACTCCTCCCCCCCGCTCTCGTGGCCCGCCGCGACACCCCTGAGCGCTGCACCCGAAGCGGTCCGCCCCTTGATGACGCCACTGCTTTTAAGTTCTAACCACTCAGAATAAGAGTCCATGACCAAAAGGAATGTCTTTTCTTGAAAAGGGCCTGCAAAGTCCACGTGCAGGCGGGACCACTGCCTGTGAGCTTGGCAAGTCGCGCAGGGGTGGACCTGCTCTTCAATGTCCTTGTCCAGGCCCGGCCACCAGACGTGGCCTCTGGCGAGTCCCTTCCTGCGCACCATGCCGGGATGCGCAGGGTGGAGAATCTTAAAAGGTGTATCCACACGACGGACCAAATTGCTGTTTTGGTCCGCGGGCCGCGCATCACGTGATCTTACGTCACCAGTTTTCGAGGTCCGCCGGCGGTCCGCGGCCCGCGCTTCTGAGAAATGCCAAGCGACTTTTCTCGCCCGGACCTTGGCGGCGGACCGCGGCGTTTTTAGTATAATTGAAGCGGTAAGTCTGGCAACAAGCTGGCTGTTGACCGCCAACTGTTGAAGACGAAGAAGAAGAACCTTTCGTTGTGCGACGAAAAGAGTTGACTATGCAGACCAAGATCTTTCCTGCACATCCAGGGCTTCATCCAGCATGCCCTTTTCGGTTCACTTAAGTCCTCCTCGTCCTCAATAGTCAACGCCAGGGCCACCGCGGCCAAACGTCTCTTTCGTTCAACCTCATCTTGGCTCCATACAAATAGCCTCAAAGCAGCTCGCTGCATGCGTTTGGTGGAGCTGTGAGGTCGAGGGTTAGACCGGCCCGTTCGCTCTGTCGTCTGCTCTTTTGGTCCGCCGTGTGGATGCTCATTGCAGCCGGGCGGCCCGCGGGCCGCGCATCACGTGATCAATCGGTCCGCGGCCCGGTCCGTCGTGTGGATACACCTTAAGGATATTGGGGCGGAGACTAGGTGGCACAACTACGCGCGGCTGCCCCATGGGATGCAGTCGCGGTATGCGGAGAGTTCGTCGCGGCGGTTCAGTGATTTCCCTAAGCTCCCCCCCCTTGTTTTTCTGAAGGCACCCCTTACTTCGCAACGCACCCCCTAACCCCCCCCCCCTAAACATTTGGACACCCCCCTAATTTCAATTCCTGGGGAAACCTCTGGTACGGTTGGAACTCTGCTGATGGCTTCTCGTAAGGCCATCCATGCTTGATCCATCGGAGGACGCGGGAAAGCTTCGGATCCTGTTTCGTTAGTCGAGCAATTCGCTCTGCGTCGACTGGCACCTCCGGAGCAGCCTCGAGCAGGAGAACGTCCTCCAGGAGTGGGGGCTGAAAGTCCTTTGTTGGCAGAGGCAACCGACTGAAGGAGTCGGCATTATCCATCTGTCGACCTAAACGGCAGTCGTACTATCCAGGAGCAGATTCCATCGAACCAGGCGGGGCGATAGAACCGCTGGGGTGGGGTAGTTGCTGTGGTGCAGACGCCCAAGCAAGGGTTTGTGGTCTGTCTGTGTCTGTGTAGACCTTGAACTGTCTCCCTTACAGGTACTGGTGAAACTTCTTGCCTCCTGACACCACGGCCAACGCCTCTCGGTCTGTTTGAGAGTAGTTCCACTCGGTCAGAGTCATCGTCCTGGATCCGTAGGCGACTGGAGCTTCCAGGCCTAGCTGATCTTCACGACAAAATCGAGCCCGCGTACGGCGATGCGTCGCATGCAAGAAAGAGGGGCTTGTGAACGTCGTAGTGTCTCAACACCGCTGACGATTCCAGAAACTTTTTTTTTGCGTTTTTAAATGCCTGTCTTTATCAGGTCCCCATCTCCATGGCGAGTCTTTGCCGACGAGACGGTGCAGGGTTTCGAGCGTGTGCGCTGCTCCGTGTAGGAAATGATTGTAAAAGTTCAACAACCCGGCCGATGAAGGACTGAAGCTGCTGCTTGTTCTTGAGTGCTGGAGCTCCCTTCAGAGCCTTGACCTTTTCTTCAGTCGGGTAAATGCCTTGGCTGTCGATGCGATACCCCAAGAAGACGACTTCAGGCATGCTCCAAAGGCTCACTTGTCTTTGCTCAAGCATGGCCTCCAAGATCCCGAAGCGCGTGCGCGAAGGCTCTTCGGAATCTCGGAGGCCATGGCTCAAAAGCACACTCCATCTTCCTGGATTCTGTTCAAAACCGCTCGGAGGTTGCGGTGGTGCTCTACTTTCGTTCGGCCTCCGACGATGATGTCGTCCAGGTAGACGCGCACCATTGGGAGTCAGGCCAGCAGTTCCTTCATGTATCGCTAGAACATGGCGACGGCTGTGGTGACACCGAATGGAAGGCGGGTTGTAGTAAATAAAAGTCGGCCACCCGTGAAAATAAAAAAGAGCAGTGCCCCCGCAGGCCTGCGGAAAAGACGAGGTCTCACATGCCGAAGTGGTGAGGCGAGGACCGGCGGAGCCGAAGGACGGGAACGCCTCGGAAGAGAAGACTCGCCAGAAGGGGTCGACCGTGGGGTCGACTTTCAAACACGTACTCATTTATTCATGGTCAAACATCCCGGGGGTCAAGCTGGTCAAGCGCCCCGGGGAAATTCGCCTGAGAGCACGCGATGTGTGGACAGCAGCGCCACCTGGCTACGATAGGTCTGTGGCAGTTCGTGGTGCCACCTAGCTAGTGTGGTGAAACTAATTGAAATACAACACGAGCGTTTCGAAACAGCCAGCGGAAAAAGACGACGAAGTTTGCCGGCTAAGGTACGCCTTATTTTGTGCTCCCGGAATACTGGCGTTCTCGTATTATTTCTTGCGCTGGAACATTACATCACATCCTTGAATCGACAGGTGAAGTAGCGGGCACTCTATCTGGGGCCAGACTTTCTCTGTGAGGAGAAATGTCCTCGCTCAGGAACGATGCCCCCAGCACCGACGATGGCCTAACACCCGACATCATGACCGTACAAGACGAGGCAGTCTCGGCTTTCACTGACAACAGCCCACTGCACTCTGACCCAACTGGCGAATTTCCTAGCTTGGAGGCTATGGAGATGGACCAAGGCAATGACCAACGAGGCCCATGGCAACAAGCTGGAGGAGGCCGAAAACGTGTCCGAAGAAATGACTCGAATTCCAACCTCGACACAATATCTTCACCAAAACCCGATAACGTCAGCCTTACTGTTGTATTTGCTCCGGTGGATGCTGAGCAGAAACTGACTTCCCTTACCAGACTCAAGGTGACAGACGCCTTAAAAAGATATGCCCAGAGTGTATACACGAAGTCCGCTACAACGATCGGCTCAACCTCATCGCAGTTGACACTCGAAATGGGCAAACTACGAAAACATTGCTCAACACCACCGATCTCTGTGGGATTCAAGTTCGGCCATATGCTCCACCGTCCGGCCAAACTTCCATCGGAGTCATCCATGACGTCGACACAGAAGTCACGCAAGAAGAGCTGATCCAACACATTCGATCAGAAACGACAATTGCCACCGTGCGCCGCCTCGGAGTCTCGAAGGTCGTCAAAATAGTCTTCAGTGGTACGAGGCTGCCTAGCCACGTCCTACTTGGCTATGTTCGACATCCCGTTGTTGCATTCAAGAACAGGCCGCTGCAATGTCACAACTGCGGTGGATTCGGACACAAGAAGATAGCATGTAAACGCCCTAAGGCATGCAATCGGTGTGCAGGAGATCACGATGTGCAGTCTGCAGAGTGTCAGTCAACGACACTAAAGTGCAGCAACTGTGGTGGCAGTCACGAGGCCACATCGCGCACGTGCCCCAAATGGAAAGAAGAGCAAACCATTGTAACGCTCTCAAAGAATAACAATATAGGATTTCGAGAGGCACGGTACGCCATCGTACATAAAAGTGCAGGCGAAAATACTGTGGACGTTCTGGAGACCACACCAAAGCCAATCACGACAGCTACCACAAGCCAGGCACTGCAGGCAACAAGCAGGACGGACATACCAAACAAAATGTCTTATGTCTCGATCCTCAAAGGGACAGTTAAAAACAAGAAGGCTGCCCCAAATACCGATTCCGCGGCCAGTCAAACGTCGGACAACAACAAATCTATGCATCAGCCACCATCCCACGCAGAAACGTCTCAACGTTCCCACACGGAAAAGTCACCTCCAAGGAAGGACGAAACTGAAGACTCTCAAAACACCGACAAAGAAACATACGGCTGGCGATCGATTGTCAGAGCAGCCGCCAACATTGCTTTCGCACTCTTAGCGAAAATCAATGCATCATGGGCTAGCACCATCTCAAACATCCTACAGACGGTCCTCCCACTGCTGGGAGGATGGTAGGGGGACCCTCGTCTCCAAATATAAGACACGATGCACAAGGAAATCACTCTCAACACAGGACTTCAAAAACGCCTCAGCAACCTGGAACTTCACGAAGGGGGCGTGGTCCGATATTTCCCTCAATTTTGCAGTGGAACGTAAACGGACTGCGGACACGCATGTCTGAACTACGCCAATTGCTCTCAAACAAGAAAGTCGACATCCTGGCTCTACAAGAAACTAACGTTACATCCGGGGATGTTCGTCTCTCACCGTACGTATTGATTCACAGCGCTGCGGTGAACCCCAATGGCAGATCACGAGTCGCCCTATTTGTTCGTGCAAGCCTACACCATGCTTTACTGGACCTTTCTGACCTCTGTTCGCCGTCTGAAGAATATGCTGGAGTCACAGTCAGAATTGGCCGACAGGAAACGACGGTTGTGTCAGCATACATTACATCACAGGGAAGCTGGGACCCGACCGCCATCGAAGAAATCTGCAAGAGAAGCCGAGGCAATATTATTATCTGTGGGGACTTTAATGCGCATAACCAGCAATGGGGAGGCTCTCGAACGGACACCAGAGGACGAAAGATCGAAGCAATGGCAACAGCGCTTAATCTCCGTATCATAAATGACGGTTCAGCAACGTTCTACAGGCCCGGAACTACAACAAGCACTATTGATGTAACGCTCGTTTCGCCTGATATTGATGCGATATGGACCACCGAGCCTGACACAGCAGGTAGTGACCATTTTCCTATAAACGTGGTTCACCCCAGTGCTTCTCCGAGAGAACGTAAGACATGCAAAGTGATAAACTGGGATCTATTTCGTCAACACTTCGCATCCGCCATGGAAAATAATACCCATCCGAATATCTCGGCTTGCATCGCAGAGTGCCTAAAACAATCTTCACGCACCGTTACGATCCCGGTCACCAGCCCTACACCTGACCTGGAGTGGCTTAACCTGCGAGCTGCCAGACGTCAAGCGCAACGTAGAGCACTTCACACTGATGCCCCTGGGACTGGTCACGGTACAATCGCATAGATGCCTCATTCAGACGACACACCAAAAACTTCAGCGATGGCAGTGGAGGGAAGACTGTGCTGCACTTGGCGGTCCCGGTGGAGGACGACGGGCGTGGCGCCTCGTTCGAGCCCTCAAAGGAGCGAAACTTCCGTTACACCCTGTAGCAGAAGTTGCCATAAAAACTGGTAGGACCATGGCGGAAGTGGCAGAGCTTCTGGCAGACGAGTTCGCCCGATCATCAGCTCAACCTGAGCAATACCTCCCAGACTTGATGAAACTGAACCCATCGATCGCTCAACCCCAAGACAGGGAGTCAGAACTAGCAAGCAACACTGATCTAACGACAGCGGAACTCACATATGCGCTTCATTTCTCCCGCAGAAAAAGTGCCCCAGGACCGGATGGGATAACGTACCAGTCACTTAGAAACATCGATGCTAAATACCATCCGGCTCTTCTGGAACAACTCAACACCATCTGGCGAACTGGGACCATTCCACAAGCATGGAAAGAATCGACGATCATTCCTCTGCCAAAACATGGGAAGCCACCGGAGCTTGTCTCGTCATACAGGCCTATATCGCTGACAAGCTGTCTGGGGAAATTACTTGAGCGCATTGTCATGCGGCGACTTACCTGGGTTTTGGACCATATAAATGCTTTTCCATACCAAATGGCAGGCTTCAGGACACGCAGGTGCACCGCCGATGCGATTGGAGATCTTGTTTCAACCTTTGAAGAGGCAAAAGCTGCCAGACAGATGGTTCATTGTGTGTTTCTAGACATCAGCCGAGCATTCGACACGCTTCCTCATGCCATCATCATTCGGAGGCTAAAGTGCTTTGGGATACATGGCAGGTTGCTGTCTTTTATTCAAGCCTTTTTGACTGGTCGAAGCTATAGAGTGAAAGTGCCGGGCGCAACAAGCACTCCTCGTCTAACAACCCAAGGAGTCCCTCAAGGGAGCGTGCTCAGCCCCTTGCTTTTTAATGTTGCAATGGCATCTCTACCTCACTGTCTCCCAGCCATACATCCTACTTATACCGATGGTATGGCAATATACGCGGATGACGTCGCAATATGGTGTGCTGGACCCTCGAAGAACGCTATGGCAATCCGAAATCGGCTTCAAGTTGCTTTGGATGCAACCGCACTAGCTATCTCACATCTAGGTCTGACTCTATCATCTGAAAAGACAGCCTCAATTCTTTATAGACCAACAGGCCGTGCTTCAGAACAAGCACTGAGACTGACAATCGGAGGAACTCTGGTAAAAAGGGTTACAAACCACACCTACTTGGGCACGATTATAGATGACCGTGTGACCTGGAGGCCAGAAGTTCATAGAACTCTACAGCGATGCCGTGAGCTTCTACGTGTTCTCCGATACCTTGGAGGTGCTTCATGGGGAGCACCACAACGATCAATGCTACAGTTGTACAAAGGCCTTATAATGTCCAAGCTTTTATACTCCCTACCACTTCTAAGAATAGGGCCGGCCCAAATGCGTGACATTGACATATTTCACCGTATAGCACTGCGTGTCTGCTTGGGGCTCCCACCATCTGCCGAAAATCTGGCGACTCTGACAGCAGCAGAAGAATGGCCACTTTCTTTGAGACTCAAGGAAAGAGCTATGCGGCATATTGCCCGAATCAACGGCGTCCCCTCAAAAGATAACATTCTTACCCGCCTTCTAGCACGACCAAACTCTCAGCTGGGACAACTGGCATCTCTATTTCAACATGAGATT
>JAZHYW010022134.1:0-24835 GCA_037355805.1 Ixodes ricinus | reverse complement strand
TAAGGTCTGTTCACACGATGCATCTTTTAGGCGCGCAACCGTTTCGCGACACTCAAGTTTCGCGAAATGTGCTCGTTCACACGTACCACTTCACGAGCAACAACGATGACGTTTAGACTCGCGAAAATAGTTTCGGTGTTGACCATTCAGTCGAAAACACGCAACCACACAGGCAAAATTACGTGGTCAATTACAGTGCCGTAGCTAACAAAATGACTTTTTGAGATTTATCGAAACCACTGCCATCCGGACGACCCAGTATTTCCGAACGTGACACACACACACCGATGCACAGTTTGGAGTGAACTCCGAATCAGATCGCTATTTATCTGGGGACCTGCTTTGCGCATTTTATGCAGTCAGTTCACTTTAATTTCTTTTTCTCGCATACTGCACTACTTGGAGCGATCTCGCATGTGCGCAAAGCCGATTGAGGCGGCAACCTGCACGTGCAGGACATGTGCCGTGCATGGAGGCTCGTACGCAGCCAATCTCATTGCCAAAGCTCCTATCAATGCACATGGTCTTCAAAGAAACGCTTACGTGCCCAATCTGGTTACTCTCGCGCCCATGTCTGCCCCGATTTTACTGTGCCAACTGTTTCAGAGAGCGCGACATGGTTTCACGTTCGCTGGTAAACAAAGCAAACTTGGTTTCAGTTTACTCGATGCTCTCTTATCTCAACGGTATCGTCGCGACAAGAACGCTATGAGCACTCATTCTAATCTGGTCAACTCCCGCTAATTGTCTTCGTCCATCGCTGGATTTTTTTCCGATATGCTACTCACTTTTCCTACAGTGGTGCTTGACGTGCTTGCGGGAAGCGCCGTGAGTATCCATCGTTCGTGGTTTCGGTTTTTTCGGATTTGGCTCGGCTACAACGCCGGCAGTGGTGGTCTTCTCAAACAGCTCGCTCCCCCCTCAAAGGCCACGTGAGAGCGTTTCTGAGCGGCCATTGGCGGCGCCCTCGGAGTGATTGACAGGACTCGGCAAAGTTTCAGCAAAAGCTCGCTCCAGAAGCGAGGTGTGAGCGCAACTTTTTTAGATGCGCGCGTCCTTCTCGGACTCGTTCAGACGGCGCAACTATTTCGCTGAAACTACGTTTCGCGACACTAGATGCGCGAGAAAAATGCATCATGTGAACGAGCCTTTGGTAAGTAATGATCCGGAATGTAGTTTGGTTGCATAAATTCAAGTTTATTACGATTTGTTTCCTTTTGAGTCACCCGGGTGGCATCCACTTGTGCTTTTATGGTCGCTGACGGTTTGAGTTCTCAATCGTTGGCTCTTGTTTAGTCTTACATAAAAACCGAGCACCAGACGATGCTCTTTTGAGTCGCCGACTGTCCTGGCAGATGCAATCCATTATGACACGGAAGAACTTGGCCGAGCTGAAAAACAATGCCTTAATGCTTTGAAAGATGCGTGGCGAAACTTCATCAACATGGCATCCAACGAGATTTCGTGCTTTAAGTATGTCACATGAAACTTGACCTATGGAGAAAATAGTGGTAGTATACATATCACCAGTGTGCCAGCAGACAGCTTATACATTTAATTTCATAGTTTTTGAGCATGCAGCGACGTACCGTAAAGTTCGAAAGAACGCCCACCCAAAATGAAGAGATAAATGGTGAAAAACATGGGGTGGGCTATCTTTGGGGACGCCACAGCAAAACTTTATCAAAACCCGGCTACAAACTTTGTGAAGCGGAAACTGATACCGCAGATCGCGGACACCGCAATTTCGCGTTTCACGATGCGATAAACACGCGGGAAATCGCTACAAACTTGCCTGTCACAGGAACCGATATTGCATGCGCAGATCGCGGACAAAAAGGCAATAATCCGCTACAGACTCGTATGTTACGGGAACAAATATCACAGATCGCAAACGCAGCAAAATCATATTTCACGATGCAATATAGTACACGCAGGACCAACTCGCGTGGAATGGAGATCGCACATGCAGATTGCGGACAAAACGCGGGAATCCGCTACAAAGTCGCTTGTCTGACGTGCCGATACAGCAAATTGCGCGGTTGATGCGATTCCCGTCGGACATTGCGTGTTGTCCGACGGAAATCGGGGGTGGGCGACGTTTCTGAATTTTTATGTTGCAGATATTTAGCCAGAAAAACGGGATGGGCAACCTCTCGAGGGCGGGCGTTCTCTCGGAACTTTACGATAAGTGACGTCGGATGCATGCACCTTATTAATGCGAAAGCTTTAACTGTCTCAGGGAGTGAGCTGACGTCATCAGTTTGAAGCGCGAAAACGGCACCTAGTTTCCCCGATACTTCGAATCCATTGGCTGGCACGCGTAGACGGGGCTCCCATTGGCCGCTGCACTCGTCACTTTCCACGACCGCTCACCACATGGCGCTGCGTGTCCATCAGCGCGCTGTTGTTCCCCTGGGCATGGAGCGTCCAAGGTCACCGTGCCCAAGGGAGCACACGCGCTGACCGGCGACGAAAAGTATGCAGTGGACGAGCGACTTGCATGCGTTTGCATTCACAACTCATAAGGAATGCTTAGGTGTACTTCGATCTTTTTTTGCTTTGCCTCCCAAAAGATGTCTCTCATGGGCATGCAGCAACGTAAGGGACGTCGGGTGCATGCACCTTATTTGCTTTGCCTCCCAAAAGATGTCTCTCATGGGTAGAGGTAAACTTGCTTTATTTTTCTCCGTGCTTTTTTTAAACATAGAATGTGTTTAAAGAGGTTGGGACATGCCACAAATGAAATATGATATAACTATACTGCTAGGACCTATTATGTTCTGCTAAGCTTGTTTTGAAAATGGCGGGATAGTTTCGTTTATAAATCGATTCATATGCGGGACCCTTGGATCCACTCCATTAGAAAATGCTGCAGTGTTTCTTGGGTCAGAAATGTCATCCACTCAACACGCGGCACACCCTTACAAGCACTCGCAGACTCGGTTCTCTCGGCGTCTCGCTTTTCAGCTTCCACGTTTACCGTATTTCGAGCACGCGGTTTCGAAACAATAACGTCTGCGGCATCACTCGCTTCGTTGGAGTCTTCGACACTGATTGCAACAGCGATGAGAATGATCTTATCAAAAGATGTTGGAAGCTGGTCGTTTTGACTTCGACCAGCTCGCAACCAGCTCCAGCAACTCCGTCGATTCGGCTAAATTCGAATTGACAGAAAATTTACCGGGAGTGTTTTACGGATCTTTGTATTTATCTGAAAACAGAATTCTAGCTATAAACAAAGAAAAAGAAAAGCTGCAATGTACACCACAAATCTCGAAGAATGCCACGTAAACACATTTTGTGCATGCCGGCTTCATCCGTAAGATCAAGATCAATTGAACATTTCTTTTTTTGTGCAGCGTACAGAATCACTGGTGAAGAGGTCGTTCCACCACATCCTTGGCTCCGCGGAGCAAGACGTAGACCTGGTCACGAGAGAGGCCCCTGCCGGTCATGTCAAGACGGTGGCGGCAGCCCTTGACGAGCCATTTCCGAGGTACGGGAGTCCTCTCGACGAGTGTGCCGCAAATGACGGCGTAGCCAGGGGGGAGTTTGGGGGTCAGAACCCCCCCTCCCCGGAAATTTTTGGGGGGGGGGGGAGACTCGACAGTTGGAGACCGCGTCCAGCCCGTACTAGTCGGTTCTCCAGCCTCCCTTTTTACCATTTTGACATACTGAAAAAAGCGAGGATCTTTTGCATTGTTCCCTTATTTCACATGTGGAATTTCGCGTGTTGTATCGTCGACGTGTGGCAATTGAATCTTCTTTTTCCGGCGTGTCTTCCTGTCACAAAAACCGGCTTGGTCCCGCCGGGCCACGCGTATTATAAAGGGCGCCCCGTCGGCTGCGTGCGGGGCCATGTGGTCGCCGTGGGTGGTGTGGCACTCCCTGGTTGGCGCTAGTTAGCACCTCGCCGGTCCCGACTGGGACCCTAACTTGACTTGTTTATGGCCTCTGCGACTCCCGTTCGGGGGACGCTTTTGCCCGATGCTTGGGCGCGGTACCGGTTCTAGGAATTCGGAAATGAGTTTGCCAGATGCCCCAGTTGAACGTTTTTGGTATTGACTTTGTTTGGAGCTGGGGCAACAAGTGTCTTCGCCGCTGTGACGTTAATTTTTTTTTGGTGTGTGTGTGTGTGTGTGATTGTATCGCGATTGTAGGGGAGTGGGTGTGTTTTGTTTACTTTATTAGAAAAGAGCACCGTTCGGTTGAAACTGGGAAACGGCGCGGCAGTCGACTTGAGAGGTTCGAGAACGTAACCCGCTTTTCCTTTCGGCTCCGGGCGTAGCCTCGGGCACTGCGGTTAAGGGGAAGACCCGTCTGGACACTGAACGTCATCTACTTCTGTGCTCCTACTGTGTGCGGCCCTCCTCTGCCGGACTGCCCCAGTGCGTCGACCGTCCGTGACGCGACAGCGACTAAAGCCAACGACCACCGCCTCTGGCGCACCACGGCCACGTCGAGACAGAATCCATCGCAATTGAGCGACCAACCTCAGGTGCTCCCACGCCCTGCGAGCCTCGTTGCGCCGGACTGCATCAAAGTGCGGCATCGTTCCCATTCCTCTTGTTGTGTATTCTCTGTCTTGCCCATAGCTATTAAGTTTCTCTTGCATGCTTCTGCCGGATTGAGACTGTGTCTCTATTATCCTTTTACTTTTGTCACCGTCTAATTAACCCTTTATTAAATGTTTCTAATGCTCTGTTCGTTACGTGCCTTGTCTTTGTCCCCCCGTCTCTGGAGCCCACGTACTGTAGGATAGCGGGCGTCCGAACCCCCGTTGCGGTCTACGGCGAGTGCGCTTCCCTTCACGCTTTGCCCCGGACCGTGACACTTCCGCAGCCAACTTCCAGCTCCTTTGAGCAGTTCAGGCGGCTCGGGCCGACAGTACCTACTAGTACCTATACCAGCCTTAAGTTTACAGTGTGGTGGAAGCTTTGTGCTCGTTGAACTAGTCGTCGTATATCGTTTTTTGCATCAAGGGATCACACGGCAGAGCTAAAGAGAGCCGGAGAGCGCACTTTTTTTAATCCACTATTGCGCGACGCGGGCCTCCTACCGCTCTTCGTTTTCACCTTTTTGAAGTCCTCACGCAGCCTCCTCTACCTCCCACCACAGCTCATCGCAGTATATAAGAGATTGAAAGAATTCGGTTGTAAGCAGACGCAAGTATGTGGACGGGCCTCAATGTGGGTGATTTACCGGTGCCGTCAGTGTTTCTCGCTTGTTTTTAGCTCGCAAATTTGCTGACGTTCAATCTCCACTTCGGCTGGGCGTCAATTAATGTTTAATCCGATTATTTGCTAACCTTTCGTCGATTAATTAATAGATTAATGGGTTGCATTGACCTTTGGGCATAATACTATCTTCAAAAAGTGCCGAACTGCAGATTTTGTTTTTACTCTTCTGCCGTCTCATCAGTGGCGCAATGCACAACGCTATTTGAAACTGACGCAATACTGCTGCCCACAAAAAGCATGGGCAAAACAAATAGGCAAGCAATTTTGAAACTCACATTATTTTTACAGTAATATTGAACCTTATAATCACTCTGGATGACAATCGTTGGGAAGGCTAAAGTGCCTTACTGTGGAACACAACCAACACTGCCAGTTCCTAAAATGGGTAAACACGCACTAAGTTATGCGGGCATTTTTATTTTCTCTTTTAAATGTATAACTTAGAACCCAACCGATTAACTGATTAAAAAAAGATAAATTACGATTAAGACATCACTCGGTTAATCGGAAGGTTAATTCATCAATCGCTCAACCCTAGTTTCCGCTAATTTTCGAGTCATCTACGATGCCTACCTGGCTCTGAAACGTGATGCTCTGTTTAAAAATAAATTTATATTGTTCACTGCAACACCCTTCAAAATCTGCATTCCATGTTTGCTTTGAATTTTAAAGAGCCGATTTATTTGGGAGACAAACAGATTCACCTCGCTATTTTTACAAATAAATTGGAGACTAATATTTGGCATATTGCCAGCATGAAATCCTCACTTTTACAAGAATTTCTTTAATTCTTTCAGCAGAAGTGGATTGCTACGAGTCAAGACTGACATGATTAACTTTAAATCTAAAATCGGGCAACCCATTTTTATGATGAGAAAACGAAGCGCCCCTTGCCTGGTCAAATATTTTCGTGCATTGAGGAACTGGGAGTGTCGACTTCCAAGTGGCTCGAAGGAAAGTCCCGAGAACGCTATGTGGTGTCGAGGCATAAACATAATCATACCCCCTTTGTTCAAAAGTATGTTTTCTTTGGCAACTGGTGGCCGAATATTCCAACGGACAGCAGCTCAGAACACATGGAGCGATTGCCCGTGCTGCAGAACCCAGGAATCATCCCCAAGTTTGATTGCTGCCCCGCCCATTTCGATGTAGATGAGTGTCGCACCAGGGTGTGGTCATATCATTACCACTGCATAGTGCGCATTAAAGGGGTCATGAAACAATATCAGGTTGGAATGTTCATGACCTTACAGAGGCGCACTGGTCCCTGTCTGGCCCAAGTATACTCCCACAAACCGCCACTGATTCAGAAGCTTGGTCTTTGTGGAGTTGCGAGAATTAGAGGGGACTGTTTCGCTCAGTCTTGCTTTCTCAAAGCTCGATGACATAATTGGGAGATTTGAAACCACCCGCCTAAAGACAGTCGAGTGCGGCTCGTAGGTTGGACACTAGAACTGCGTGGGCACTTGACTTCGGCTCGTAACAGTCAATGCATTGGGGGACACTCGGGTAGTGGCTCATGTCCAACCGCTTGCGGTGAAGGGAATAGCCGAACTGTAACATTGCCTGAAACTCAGCACACGTTTTCTACTTTACCAACCCCAGCGCGTGGCTAAGGTTAATGCTGGCGGCATGGGATAGGCACCAGGCCACGTGGCTGCTTGGTCTGGCTCAGAGTTGAGGGGATGAATGATGCTCGTATTTCTCAAAGTTATTTGCCAGACTGCCATTGCTTAGAAAGAAAAACTAAGGCTAGTTCATTCGGTTATTAACGATAGGTAATGATTCTGAGTAGTATTTAGCGAAAGTAGAAAAATTGTTTTGTGGTTCCTTTAAGACGCCAGGTCATAATGCACTGGCCGCATTATTATCCGGTCACGTTGGAGACAAGAAACCACTTCAAAGCAAAGCGACTTCTCACAAAGAGATTTCTAGGTGGCCTGTTTATACTGCATTTTCTCAGTGCATGGCCCGCACCCTGTGTCTAGTCTGAACGCAAAAATTATCGTACAAAGCACACCTTAACAAATGCCTGCTTTTTTTAGCTTACAAAGAAGCTTGTTTTATACACAAATTATTATTAACATACTTTGTCATTCACTAAATTGGTCTCGTCTCGCCATAATAAAAAAATCAAGAAAACAATAAAAAAAAATCTGCACCATGTAAAATTTCGATTTCAAATTATGTATAACCTGGAGAGTACGGTACTCGAGAAACTTTCAAGGGCTGATGTCGTTAAAATTAAGAAAATACAGAAGCAAAGTTTTATTGTTCTCATTGTCAAACTTCCAACAAGTGCTCAGCCTCGAAAGATTATTTATATCTTTTTCAACGCGGCGATTTCTTGATTTTTGACCAGCTGCTGCTGCTCGAAGCTTCAGAAAACTCTGCTGCAGTGAGCTCTTGTTCCTTGCCGCAGGTTGACGTACAACGAGTGCATCGAGAACTTGAAGGCCGCGGACAACCGGGCATTCTCGCATGGCGTGCAGGTAAGGCGGTCCCTTTGTCTTCGTGATATTGCCGCGTGCATGGCCGAGTTGGCATTGCGCGCAGCTCCTACGTGAAGGCATGGGGTTCGAACCCCACCAGTCTAATCATTCATTTTATCTCTCTTCTAGAATGTCCTCGTAGCATCTTGTAACATACTGCTTGTTCCTGTTCAAAATGTTCTAGCTGATGTAGTCTGTATAAAAGAAGCTGAGAAAGGCAACTTGTGATCGCCTCACTAAACATCTACCGTGTTTACTCGCATAACGAACACACATTTTTTCTGAAAAATTGTTCTTTACGCAGGGTAAAATGTTTGCATTTATACACTAAATGTCATTTTAGGTACCAATATGACACGGCAAGGTACTGTGGCACGTCTCCACTGATGGAGGCGTACCCACGGCTGGTTGGGGGTGCGCCACAGTGACCACGCTTTATAAATTGCAATCTTTTTAGGCGCTTTCGGCGTGCCTTTTGCCAAAGCTGACTCAGCACGGAGAGCAACTTGACCAGTCTTAGGCCCAACCACTTTCACAATATCACTGTTCGAAAGTGGATCAGAGACGACGGCATGTTTGTTGACATCAATGCATTCGATGGATGGAGCACGTTCGGGACTGGGCAATTCCTCGACCCAAGCTTCGCCAAGTGTGCGTGCCGCTCGGTTTCACGGTTAATCACTTTCGCAGCTACGCGCTTGCAGCCATTACGAGAGTGGCTTGGCTTGACTTGACTTGATCTGACCGCTTGGCGGCAAAAGAAAATTAGCTTGGTGGGCTTGGTGGCTAGCGAAGTTGGACGCAATTGGAGACTTGCAGAGCCGAAAATTGGAGCTGCGTTCATTATGCGAGGGGAAAAATACTCAAAATATTGGTACCCGTTGGGGGGGGTGCATTCATTTTGAGGGTAAATACGGTATTTTCAGCAAAATGTTCAGTTGGGTTAGTTGGCACATGACTGGATAGAAGCGCCGAAGGACAGGGACAAAGTGAAGGGTCATTTACAAAGTGTAAATGACCGTGCTAGAGAGCTGCAGCAGCTATCAAACAGACGCCATCTGGGAATCTGGTCGTGCATTGCAATCAATGCCCGTGCACCCCCTTGTTTTAAAACACAACCATCCTGAACGACGCAGCGGGAAACAACTAAGGAAATTCACAAGGTGTTTGTCATCAAAACAAGGAATGCCAATAAGCGTATCAGTGAGCCGTCTGCGGCGCCATTAGATAAGGAGATGTTATTTTTAGAGAGAGAGTGGGGTGGCTGGAAGTGACATGGTTTCATTAAAGTATTTATGTCGGTGTGTTTCTAATAAACCTTCAGTTGCAAGTGCGCTCCGTGTTGTCATTACCTCCTTTGCTTTGTCTCTGTCCTTCGGCACTTCTATCTAATCTATTTTCCGTTTTACATTTGTTCAGAATTTTTCATCCAAGACGCTTTATTTGGCACATTTGTTGGAGCCGTTTTGCATGCCAATTGGAACCGCTTGAAGGCATTGTTTGGCCGACCTTTATTGCATGGGAAGTGGGATGTGGCATGAAGGCAAAATGGTGGCGACTCGATTCCCGGCGGAGGTCCTGTGGACAAAGGAAGTTAGAAAAATTAAGCGATGAGCTGAACGGTGTCTGAAGTTTCTGTCGCCGTTATTTATTAACTGTACACGGCTAGGGACAATCCCACCTAATCCCCCCCAAAAATCAGTCGGAAGCTGTAAATCAACTTTCACATTTCGATAAAGTGCGTGCTGAGCGTGCGAAAAGACTTCGAAGAAACCGACTTTCATGTTCCTTTAGAAGAGTGCTTTCTCGATTTAGCTACAATTGGCTCTTTTTTGTCGGCTGCACTCCGAAAGTTATCTCATCCAATTTGGCTTCAATTATAAGTGGTCGTTTTCTCGGCATATTACGGTAAGCGGTGAGTGTTGGTGCCTGCCCATACGCTATTAAGGTAAAATAGAAAAAGTGCCCAAGTCGTGTTCACGCAAACAGTGTCGTGCAGTGGATGCAGTGCTAGGCTTGCTGCTCTTCAAAAGAAATAATGGTGTGTGCTCATCTCTCACGGCATATGCTTCGGCGTCTGCCCAGCGTACATTATGAGAAACATATTGCAACAAAAAATAGGTGGATCAAATTGATTGTGCATATATCACGTAACACGTTACGACTCTGTTAATGTTGGAGTAAAGCGATTTTCATTGAATGTTTCCGTGTCTCATTTTTGTTTCAGTGGGGAGACGACCTGAAAACAGAACATGAGGAGTTCATTGTGAAGCACTGTGGCAATCGTCCCGTATTTGTGACCCACTTTCCAGCCAGCCTCAAGCCATTCTACATGAAGAGGGACAGCACCGGAAATCTGGTACAGTGTCTAATTCTTGTACGCGTGGTCTTCGTATAAAAGCGTCCTAAAGAGCGACGGAAGACGTCCTGTTTTGCCACTTTAACCCTTTGAGTGATGGGTTTTCTTTTCCACGTGCTGAATGTAAACTGTAGCATGCTTTGCGAATAATATTAATGCGAATAGCATTCTTTGGCTACTTCACGCACTTTTCGTCTATGTATCTATCTGGCTATCTAACCTCTTGCGCCGCGGGTCGATAAATAAATAAAAAAGACCGGCGCCGGCTGGGATTCGAACCGTTGACCCTTTGATCAGCAGGCAGACGCGCTAACCACAGAGCTATGAAGGCAGTCATTCAACGCACTCTAAACAGTTGTTTATATCTTTTCCATAGGACGCGCTTTACAGCGCTGTCACAGCAACCGGTGCGGCGCGTTCCATGCACGAGGGCTCATTCCGCTCTCGTGAGGCTGAGCACGGCCGCTAGCTCACCCTCTCCCGCGCTCGGGAGAGGGTGATGTAGCGGCCGTGCTCAGCCTCACGAGAGCGGAATGAGCCCTCGTGCATGGAACGCGCGCGCACCGGTAGCTGTGACAGCGCTGTAAAGCGCGTCCTATGGTAAAGATATAAACAACCGTTTAGAGTACCGTTGGTTGAGACTAGCTGAGACGCCAGAAAGTCTGGTCGGTACCATTTTGAGTGTTTGTGCGTATGGCGCGTGCTTTGCTCGCCTTCCTAAGTGACACAAACGCACGTGCTGGGCTGCGGAGATCGTGCGCAGGGCTGTGAAAGTGTCAACAAATTTAGAATCGCCTCAAGAGTGGGCTGGCGTATTTAGAGTGTGCCGGCCACCTGACGAACGCGCATAACTCCACACCGTTTGATGCTATTCGCATTAACGTAGATAATCATTCCCAAAGGATGGGTTCTGCTGATTTTTATTTATGAAAACCATACTATTTTCTGGGCAAAAATTTTAATTGATATCTGCGTGTCCAACTTACAGTATATTTCTTGTATCATACTTTTCAAGAAACGGTACTACGCAGTGGCAGCTCGGCCTTGCACCTCGAGGTCACTCTTTGAAGCGGCGTTGCTCGGCCCTCGTTCATTTGAAACTGTGACTTCCCCGCTTTCAGTCGTGGATTGCCGAGGTCATTGGTAATTTCTAGGTCTCGGTGTTCGCCATGAAGCGCGACGTTGAACAACTTAGATTCGCCATTATATAACGACGAAAAAGCACGCCAAAACACAAGTTGCCTAAAGAAAGAAAAAAATATTGCACGCAATCAGAAAGTGACATTACAAGATGAAACATTGCTTTCATCACTCGCTCATACATGCCGCTACATGTTAAAAACAAATGAAAACTCGGTTGTGAGGGGCAGAGAGCAAACCGAAACAAACCACACGAGCATAACCGGGCGTGGCACTCAAAGTGTGCTCGGAACGCCGAATCTCTCGTCGGTCTTTCTTCGCGGCCGTCGGCGTCGCCCTTTGAGGGCCACATTTGTGCAACGCCCGCATCGATTGTTCCGGCAAACCAGGTGGAGGCGTTCGACCTGCTTGTCCCGTACGGTGGAGAGCTCTGCGGAGGAAGCCTTCGTGAGGACAACTACGAAGTCTTGAAGGAGAGGATGGAGGCTCTGGGCATGTCCGACAACTTCTCCTGGTGAGCGTCTCAGCTGAAACCCTTGGGAGGACAGTTAAAGAGACACACACTCAACTCCCAAGAACAGTTTCCTTTTAAAGTGTCCGAAAAGTTTGTTTTGTGGCTTACGAGTAGGCTGCGCATTTACTGGTCTTAAAGAGGCGGTGCAACGATTTTCGGACTTTGGTTAATTAACTGCGGGAATTAATCCGTGTCGCCTATAAAATGAAGAACGGAAAGACATATTTTCTTGCGCACCCTAGTTTTTATTTAAAAATATAAAACATGTCGAAGGTCAAGGTGCTTCTCAGCACTCTTGTCATCTTTCGAGTGACGTACTAGGGGGATCACCTGGTTTCTTATTGGGTTCTCTCTACAGAGGCCCCAGCTGCTTCCTCCGCAATTATCGACGTTTCGAGGATTAGCATGGGCGTACCAACCGGGGGGCAAGGGGGCACTTGCCCCCCAGTTCTCAAAGTGGAGGATTAAGTCATGTGTTTTGCCCCCCCTCCCCAGAAACAGCTGCCACTGGGCAGGGCAAACACTAGCTGGCGGCGCCCAAGGGATACAAGGGCACCGCCCCCCCCCCCCCGCATCCCAGATTCGAAGGTCACGTCGAACGATCAACTCAAAAGACGGTTTGCCTCGGGGCTGACGGCGAGTCCCACAGCGAAGGGGGACAGGTTTTGTTGACTTCCGCATGTACCCCAGAGAGGTGTCACAATAGTTCCCGTAACCACCACACGCAACTGCAGATCGGCAAATGGTTAGTTTTTTTTCCTTTGCGATTATCCAGCAGAGTAGCAGTTTATCGGTGCAAGGTGACACATTCTTTGTCACTTGTGCTTAGATAAACAATAGAAAAAGTACAAACTACAAATACGTTAACATTGAAATGGTTGCACTACCCTTTAACCGAAAAAGGCCGATAGACATCTTCCGGCAACGAAACTACAAAATTGTTTAGAACCGAAAAACGCCGGTGGTTGAATGTTTTGGTCCCGATGAAAACCGCCCTAGCAACGGCTATTTTCATTGAACCTCTTCAACTGTAGAGGTTTGTCCAATATGTTATCTTGTGGATCCTGCTCTTGCGTCCTTCCAGTGTCTATACAGAGGTCGCTGTGGTTCTTGGAAGACACTGCTAACACGGGTGTTTTCCAGGCCACAAACCTTGGAGAACGCGTCTCTTTGCCTGGGGAACGAAAATACATTCATTGTTATATCTGTTTCATTCTCAAGGGCTTTTTGGTACTACAGGTTCAATTCTATTTCACCCCGTCTTGGGATTGCTAGAACCAGGCACGTATCCAGGCACCCCCAAATCTTCCATTTTGCTGGGGCCTCCTCTCCCTCTCCCCTCATAAAGCATTTTGTCAACCGAAGTACACCCGTGTCTAAAAAATAAAAAAAGTCCGAGGACACCTAAGCACTTCTTATGAGTTGTGAATGCGAAAGCACGCCGCCTGCGACGTATTGTTCCGCTTCGCATTGTCCCTGTCCTGCCCTAATGCTTTGACGCCCTGTCCTGCCCCGACACTTTGAATCACAATCCGCTTGCACCTCACGCTTTTGAAAGGCTTTGTTCTGTCTCCTAGCACGTTGCGCCGCTACTCGTTCCACCCACCGTGTATTTGGAGACTTGACAACGATGGTGGATTTTGCTGCTTGCCTCCTCGCTCGTTGCGCTGCGTTATTCCGCTTCCTTAGTTCGTCTCCGGTGTACTTGCGTGGATGGGCAGGTTTTGCTACTGCCGAGGTTGCGGCCGCCGACGATGTAGATGGTTGAGGCGCCGCTACGTTCGTCGGCGTCAACGAGAGGAGTAGAAGCGGGCACGCACGCCTCTGTGTTCCTTTGATTGGCGCGCTGCTGGCATGGGCCCGCAGCTTCATGGGTGGCGTTCCTTGAAACTATGATGCGTGCCGGCCAATGGGAGCCCCATTCCTTGAAACTATAATGCGCGCTAGCCAATGGGAGCCTATCCATGAAATCGCTGTCACAGACTACAGGCTTCGCTCCATTGGGACAGGGGAATTTAGGTGCCGTTTGGCATGCGGCTCCAAAAGCTGTCAACGCCGGTTCGCTCCATGGGACAGTTAATGCTTTTGCATTAATAAACCGAAAAACATCCGTCGATTTTTCTCGTTTATAAACACCGAAAAATCCCTACTTTCAAGCCACAAAATAATCTTTGGTTTAAAAAAAAAAAATCGTTTGGAGCGCAATATTTATGTTGTAAGACTCTTGTGAGCGATTCAGAAGCATGCTTCCATTTCGAGGTTGACGTCTTTAAGTAGGAGCACGTTTTGAGATCCCTCTTAACTCAAAATAAATCCCATAATTTTTTTTCTTTTTTTCTTTTTTTGTGGGGGGAGTTGTTATTTTGTTATATAAGTGTCCTACCTATACTCGTCTCACCTCAAGAGCCTTAGTAAAAAAAAGTCCGGCTCCTCGTGTAGTACATCACTAATTTTCCCCTTTATGTGGAGAATTAGGATATACCTGTAGGTGCATTTTAGATGAGATATTTGTTATCTTATCGAGACATACACATTTCAAACGCCAAAAATATTGCGTCTTCCTTCGACAACCAAATCTTGTAGGAAGTACTTTGCGCGATGTATGAGCAATGCTCAACACTTGCTTCTTCCTTGAGGTAAATGCGAGTGTAGGTACTTACAAAAATGTCTCAGGAAGTTTGGTGTCCCTCTAAAGCCCGACCTACAAGAAGGTTTTCCTCAAGGTAGGGGAATCCTCCTCTCCACCTTTCCACTGGCGGCTTCTGTAGATTTTGTGCGGACTGTGAGGGCGGTCATTTCTTGCCCTGCTGCATTGGTTACACATATAGCATGGGCTGGCTGATGCGGATACGGGGACACATCGGTGTGTCTTGCAGTTGGGCTGTCTCCGTATTTGGGGCTAGTGGTTCGTGCTCTAGCGATACGTCGAGCCTTGTTGTGAACCGGATGCATGTTCTTTGGGATCTGGGCTACACAAATGGCTTTTCTTAGGTGCAGAAGTACTCATTCTTTGTGTTCTTGCAAGGGGGTGTCACATAGCCTAACTTACTCAGGGTGGCTCATCCAGTGGGTGTTAATTTAAGGTGTTCTAACTGGGAGAGTTGATTTGATGTGCCTCTTGTATCTCTTCCCAGGTGTTGTGGATTCCTAGTCGCAACAAATTCTTGGTTGAAGTTTTGGGCGGTAGTCTTACGGCGGTCTTGTATGCTTGGCGCAGGGCAATATTAAGCTTTGCTTTTTCGGTCATTTTGAGGGCCAAATATGGCGTGCCATAGGTGACCCGGCTAATGAGTATGGCTTGTTCAATGTGTAAGGTATCAGATTCTTGCATGCCAAATCTTCTATGTGATACATGTTGTATTAGGTGTATGAGTTGGGAGAGTGTCCGTTGAAGCGGTGCAATGGTGTGGAGACCCGATTCGTTTTGGGGGATCGTGAGGCCCAGGATGCGGAGGTGGGGAACGATGGGGACAGGTTTTCCTGCTATGGTGATCTCCGAATCCGGGATGCTTCGTTTACGTTGTTGCGCCGTCTTGGTGCAGAGAGTAAGGAGTGTGGATTTTTTTAAGCACGCTCAAGGCCCCTGGCGCTGAGATACCAATGTGTTTCTTCGATGGCGCTTCGCATGGTGTCGTGTTGCTCGCCCATGGATCCCGTAGAAGTTCATAGGGTGAGGTCATTTGTGTAGAGTGCGTGCCTTAGATGCAGGATATTTTGCAAGAGCGGGGAAGGTCCTTCATAGCAATGTTAAATAGAAGCAGTGATACCACGGGGCCTTGAGGGGTGCCTTGGGATGAATTAGAATTACATACTATTTTGTTTGTTCTTCGTACCGAGCACTGACCATACTCGAAGTTCTAGCTGGCTAGTTAATTAACTCTGTTGAGTACATTTCTCATTGCGCACTGATGCACCGCAGAGAAGCGATACCCGCAGAGTAGACATGGCGTTCCTATGTGTATCTCTTCACTGCAGCGTACCATGTGTCAAGAGAAAAGCACTCCCCTTGCACCAGGTATTTAAGAAAAGAAGTTATACTTGATGAATACTGATATTTTAACTCTATCTTGCAGTAATATTTTTCAAATGAAACCACGGCTAGTATATATTATAAACTGATATTGCAACGAGTTGCATGCATTATTGGCGGCAATTGTTTTCTTAAATTTGGGATTTTATGAAAGATACACGAGTAAAGCTGGAGGATTTCCAAATAATCTTGATTACTAGGTGTAGCCTGGCAGCGCTAGAGGTTTGATTTTTCACTTAAGATTTGTTGTTTAGTTTCCACCTCCATGTAGGCTTCCGACTGTTTGAGGGCGCAGCCGGTAAAGGCTGAGCTTAACCAATTGGCTTTAGCAGTGGACAATTGCAGGCCTGGGAATAAACTTTTGAGTTCAGCTAGATTATTTCTAAGTAGGGATATTTATCACCCGTAGAATGATTTTGCTTCAGAAAACTCTACAGGTAGAATACCATGGATGTGCATTATTAAATTACAAAAGCTTTATTTTTTAACTGAACTAAAAATTGTTCAGTTTCATTGCAACCTCCAGAACTTCAACAAGGCATCGCTTTTTTTCCTCAAAATTATTTTATTTTAACATTATTCCGGTGGAATACTCTTTAGTTTACCTTTGATCCCACACCTAACACCATTCAGAGCTATGATTGATAATGCAAATATCCGTTCACCCTCGTTGGTGTTAGACTGGTGGCAGCTGATAAAACCCGTTTGCTCTACTGACGTCTAACTCCTGGTTAGCTCAGTTGGTAAGGCGTTCCACAGGAAATGGAGAGCTGCCTGGTTCGATACCAGGACCGGATGGATTTTTCGGTCGTGCACCAGTCACCTGAGCTGTGTTTGGAGATTTGTGTTTGTCCTTTGTCCCCTTTGTTCCCCTTCTCCACGGATTATTTTCGTCATTCAGAGATATTCATGCTATGTCCTTTATAAATCAGTATGTGTTCAGAAGTGACTGGTGCAATGGGTCCTTTTAAACAAAAAAGAGTTTGGTGCATTCAAGCACAATAGCTACTTGTGTATTTGAGGGAATCAAACGCTACTGTGCAATGGATGCTGATCTGTGATTGGCTGTACAGAGAAGCATAGATGACATTGACTTTTAGTTGGACAGACCCGCATGAATGTTAACATAATATAGTTTGTGGAATTAATGGGAATGACATACATGCTTGTTCTCCAGAAACTCTTTCTGTTTAAAATAGTGGATTGTGGGGCTAGCGCTCGTCCTGTGTTCTACTTCTGTGTCTCGTCTTTTTGGGCTACTCTTTTACCATGCGTCTTTCTGTTGCTGCAAAATACGCCTTCTGGTATCAAATTTCGGTCGTCAGGACACACAGGCTTTTGCCGCACACTCGGATAGATAGCAGCTTCATCGCTTCTCCTTTACATCTTTTCCCCTTGGTGGAGCAACACAGACAATAGAGTATCTAAATGGCGGAGCAAAGTATCACCTTTCTTTAACCCTTTGCCGCCAACTCCTCATTGGCTGAGAAGGGGTGACATGTGCCAAATTTGACTTCTGCGCTTGCGGGGAAGCCGCCTCGAGGAGCCCCGGGTTTGGGGCGGGACATATGTTTCGCTTTGCACTCGCGAAATGTAGATCTTGCACCAAAGTATGACGAGCAGAAAGCTCTTTGAACCTTTAGACATTGTGTGTGCCACGTAGATATATGTAACTGCGTTATTTTAATAATGCTAGCACACTTTCAGGCGGCCGTGAGCAAGCAGATGATGCGACAACCACGACCTTTGAGAGATTTGTGAGACGAACGACGCCGCATGCATGGGGGCCACCCCCTCATGTCGTTGCGCCCGTCGCATCTCCTGCAAGAACAACGGTCGCTTCTCCTGCCATATTCGCAGTAAAAGATTTTAGACCTTGATGCAGTACGTCCTCTCCAATCTGTGCCCTCCGTTGGCCTTCTCTGGGTGACACCAGAGATTAAGTATAGGGCTGCCCACACAAGACGCAGCTTGTGCCATGCACAACAACAGCAACAAAAAAAATCTTTTTTCTTTTAGTTTGGGAACATTTTGGTCTGCGTGTACGAGTTCAGCATGGCTTTCCTTCTTGCCTCCTCGCTGTCGTCGTCTCCTCGTGTTTTTGGGAGGTTGGGGACTGACAACAACAGCAGAGGACTTGGCTGACAGCCAGCGGAGCCTGTGAGTGGGCACGTTTTGGGACTACTTCGTCCTGAGCATGCCTTTGTCCAAGGATGCAAGCGGAGTGTTTCCGTCTGGCAAACGCTGTGCGGGCACAAGTCGCGACTCGTGTGACCAGCCCTTACTACGGCTTTGTTACCTAGAAAGTGTTGACCGGTGTCAGCGCTTACGATTGGCTTCGTTCTGCTCCTGTGCCGACCGTTACGGTTCCTACCAGGTACCTGGACCTGAGGGAGTTTGGATCGGTGCCCACGGAGGCTTCGGACTGGGATTTGACCGGATGCTGCAGTACTTCCTGGGCATCCACAACATCAAGGACGTGGTCACTTTCCCCGGTGGTCCAGGCACTGCCAGATGTGATGGATGTCCCGAGACCCCTTTGAGTTTTCCCGTGGTGCTTGGGACGTGTCTCCGACTGAGTGCGCTTACTGCGTCCTGAAAAGTGGTCCTTCGATTTCTGCCTAAGCGGCATCACGGAAGCGTCGTGTCGTGGCTCCGCGGCTACCCTGGCATACGCGGCAGCGTGGGAGACGTTGCTGACGCTCTGTTAACTGCTACAGGTCACCCTTCAGCCTGACAGTCCACGGAAACTTGGCGACTAGGACTCTGGCACCCGCAACGACAGCAACACTGGCATTCCTGTTTTTTTTGTTTTTTGATTTTTAATTTAATAGCTAAGATTTTGACATCCACCAGCATGACACTTTGGCTTTTGTGACGCCGTTTGTTGCCAATTTGGGACCACCTTCGATGGTCCCAAATGGGTGGAATGCCAAACACAGCAGTTGAGGACGCGTTCCAGGTGCCATAGTTAATAATAGGAATAATAAACGCATAGCCAAAAGAGCACGGCGAATTTCTGGTTCATTAGGGGTCATGCTTGGAGAGAAGGGGTCGTCTGCAGAGGGAAGACGTCCACGGGCGAAACATTGCCCAGATCATTTTTTGTTGATTAAATATTTGCTTTGTCACCAAAAACTAAGCATTCCTTCCTAAAAAGCTGGTGTATGTAATTTCTTTTTTTCTTTTATTAAAGAAAAGATGAGAATTGTAGCTTTCCGACGATGCAGCGTGAACCGAATTTGACATGAGCGTTATGGTGGGCTGGAGGTGACGTGTGGTGGTTGATTGCTTTTCCCAGCGGTTGAGAGCAATCCTAAGCTTCGGACCTCGCCACTCACCAGTAAGCTACAGCAGCACCACAGCAGAAAAGACCAGTTAATCATTTGGAAATTTGCTTCTAAACAAGTTGAAGCATGCAGGGATGTGTTCCCATGTACGGTTGAACGGTGACTCTGGAGAGTGTGATAGTGTGTGTTTCCAGTCATATTGTGCAATGATGGTCTGGGTCACATTTTATGTCTATGTAAAATATATCTTAAAGCCATGCACTTGAAGGGAGCAGGCGGCTATATGCAAACGTTGTAGCTAACTTTTCTTCCCAAAATGTAAAATTTCGAAGCTCGAGGCGTGGAGGTTGCCAAGGTTTCGCTATGGTACTTTGCACAGCCGTCAATTTCACGCTGAAGCAAGCACGTAGTGATACTTTTTAGAGCGCAGCTCTTAGGCGTCCGTTTCCGGCTTGAGCGGCGTCGCTGTCGCCGTCATTGCGCGTTGCATTATGGGAAGTTACCCCATAATGACGTCATGAGGGTTACCCTCGTGAGGGTTACGAGGGTTACTCTCACGAGGTTACCCTCACAAGGTCAGCGAGGGTTACCCAGAAAGGGTTACCCTCACAAGAGTCACGACGGTTGCCCTCACGAGGGTTATGAGAGTTACCCTCATGTCACCCCCTGAGGTCACGTGACCTCAGGTAGTCACTTATCCCTCAGTACCCTTCCATCCTCCTCCGAAGAGCTGCGCTCTAATCCGGCGTTACAGGGAGTTGTAAACGACTTTCATTTTTTCTACTTGCTTTATGAAAGGATTACTACATGTACACATAATATTAAAAATTACAATAAGAGATTTTGAAGGAAAAAAATTGCGAAACACGTTTTAGAAACACATTTACAGATTCTTTCCCAACTGAACTACTTAATATAAAACGACGCGAAATATATAAAACTGATCCTCTTTAAGTTCATTTTACAAATATATAAGAATAATATGCTTAGCCACTATTGTATTTCTATTAATGCAGAAACGCAGCTCATTTCTCTAAATGTAACAGAATTGCACGTCAATTTAAATGTACCGAAATGACGTCAAAAAAACCAAAAAACTTTCAGCTTTTCCATTCTGGTGAAGAAGGAAGACCAGCGAAGCTGTACTATGGTGGGAATGAAGTAATGGCCGGCTGCAAGTCGGCAAGCCAGAGTGGAGAGGCTGGAAAGGTTTCCGCCATTCTATGAGCGACAGCGAACCAGACAACCGGCCAGCTGGTTGCTGCCGTCGCTCGTAGGATGGCGGTACCTGTCCAGTGTTCTGTGTCGACATTTGTTTGCTGGCGAACACAACTCGGAAAACTAACCCTTAAAGGGTAACTGCAAAGAAAAAAGTGTTTTTTTAAACAGCCTATTTGGGACAAGCATGTCACAAAACAAATCATCTGTGAAAAACAAATTTTTTCTAGCAATATTTACGCCACAGGACGTAATTTAGTCGGAGTCCCAACCTCTCACCGCATTTGAAACTCCCGCTCTCTTTCGACGCCCGCGGAGTGGCGGTATACGTCACTCCGTGACGTATGCAGCTACTCTGTGACGTATAATAGCAGCTTTATGGCGCGCGATTCAAAACAGGTGAAATAACCGCAAACTAAATTAGTCCTGCGCAATAAATATTGCTGTAAAAATTTTGTTTCTTGGCGGAAAAATTGTTTTGTGACATGCTTGTCCTAATTACCGTAAAATTCCGAGCAAGCGCCCCCCTGCACGCAAGTCAAAATTGCCTGCAAAGTGGGGGGGGGGGGGGGGCGCTATCCCGGAACGGCACCAAAATTCAAAATGGCGACGACAAAATTTTTCCGCCAGAAAAAGAAAAAAGCGCAGTGCACACAGATTTAACATTTTATTTATCTCTGAGAACAGACTTTATTAGGCCAAAGATTTGTCACTGCTATGTTAATCACTTTCAAAACCATCAAAAGACTCCTCAGAGTCGGCCGCAAGAAAAAGTTCGCAGCATTCCGCGATGTTTCCCAACTGCATGCCGTTGGCTATTTTGACAGCTTCTTCAGAAAGAAGCCGGTTGCTAATGGCTCATTCTGCACTTCTTTCGCGCTCCAGGTATTAAAAGAGCGCGTCGTTCACGTATTCACTGAACACCGGCGCGTTGTTACTTAGCTTTCGTCGAACTTTGGCTTTCCCGTAGTTTGACTGTAGCAAATTGTCAAAATTCTTGTCCCATTCCCGTATCCGGTCGAGCTTGATGTGTCGAGACGTCTGGTGTACGTCTTTCCCGTTTTCACAATGCCATTGGACGACCTCGATTTCCTTTGCCACTGTGTAAGAATGCATAGCCGACCTGACACCCCCAAAACAAAGCGACAATGGCGCGTAGTGACCGGGCTGATCGGGCTGCAAAGTAGGATTGGATTGGATTGAATTCTTGGACTGAACTTCACAGGCCAGTGTTGCCTGGGCGCGGTCAGCGCGGTGCGTGATACGGGTGCGGAGCGGGGAGGGGGCGCTTGCCCGGAACGGCGCGGAAATGTGAAATTAGCGGTGAAGTTGGGGGGGGGGGCTCTTGCACGGGTGGGGGCGCTTGCTCGGAATTTTACGGTATACTTTTTTTAATCCTACAATTGTCCAGCCAACTGCTTTTTCACTTGATATGGTGACAAAAGGGTCATTGTTTGTGTTGAGAGACTGCTTCATGCCTATGAAGGCCTAGGTAGGTTGAAATATTCAGACGAAGTTGTACTGTTTAAGGACGTATGCAGTCAACCTGCATTATTCCAGAAACAAAAGCTGCAGATATTATGATACAAGAGCATGCCAAAGCTTTGATAAGTGTGCCTAAAGTGTGACTATCTTATATTTCGCATATAACCGTGTTTAGGTCCTTCGCAACCAATCCTATGCGACTCCGCGGTACTCCTGCCAGTAAAATTCAGCGTTGCAGTCTCCCGCGGTGCGGAACCTTTCCGATATGTCTTGGAGTTGAGCAAAGTTGGCTGGTATCATAGGCAGTTTCTCGGGTGTGTACAACTCGCGGCCGAGCACCAGCCTAAACAACTGTTTGCATGGGACCGGTTCAGCTAGCCTGGCATTGTACCTTTCGAACACCACATTTCACGTTATAAATGCAAACGAGTCTGTCGTCTTTTCTCCAGCTAGGCTTAGAGGCTTCACCAGCTTGGCGGACAATACAAACAGTATCACCTACATCAAACTGACACTAGCATTCTTGAGTATGGCGTGTTTTATTGTGCGGAGATGCTCGAGACTATAAAAACGCAATGACATGAAGAAACCACAAACCTTTGGAAGCGTGCGAGATCTGAACGAAAACTTGTGTGCACCACACCGTAAACACGTCCGTCCGCGTTGTCTCGGCACACCGTGCAATTGCATCTTTGGATGTTATTTAATGCCGGCGCAATGACTTTTGTTCCTAATTAAAAGCATTGCAAACTATTTTAACCATTATTGCACCTCACGTATTACTGCGAATTTCTAATTAAAACAAAACAAAAATGAAAAGTGGCTGCTGCCGCTAAAGAGAACAGTCAATGACGTCATAGTCACGTGGGCCAATAGGCGTCGACATACTTCTATTTTGTTTGTTTTTGTTTTTTCCTTGGCTCCATCCTCCTGTAATGGGCAGTCTTGGGTAGTAACGCGTTACTAGTAACGCTTTACTGTAACTTCGTTACTTTTTTGGTAACTTGTAGCTGCAACGAGTTACTTTTTAAAAATGTAACTTGTAACTGTAACAAGTTACTTTTTTCTGAGGTAACGATGAAAGTAACGACGTTACTTTTGTCGTTACTTCTCAGCTTTTTGTGAATAATATATCACTGAACGAGTACTATTTAGCTACATCTTGCACTTTCCAAATCGTCTGTTCCGACATTTCGAGTGTCAAATTGGCCTTGCACAAACTTGTGAATACGTTCTTTGTCGCGAGTCACGACCCGAATATAGCCACGTGTAGATTTGATAAAAAGAATCTAGTTATCTTTATGCACACGCTTGTACTTTGTGACTGAACACTTACATCTTAGTGTTTTGAAGCACTATCTATGTTGTGGGGTGTTTTTTTTTTTCTGTGCAAACGCTTTTTAATCGGGTGAATCAACCGTGAAACAACAATACACGCGGAGGGCACTGCGCATGTTTCGCATTTTGATTTGCGCCACTACTCTGGCGTTGAAACTTTCAAACACTAATTTCGAGAAGCAACTGCTCTAAGTTACAATTTGAAGTAAAAAGCATACTTTTTTTTCATTTTATGTAATAAAACTTTGTAAGGGGCGTTTTCTAGTTTTTTCTAGATTTTTTGTGTTATAGAAAAAGTAACTGAAAAGTAACGTCGTTACTTTTTAAAAGTAACTGTAACTGTAACAAGTTACTTTTTTGTTGCGGTAACTGTTACGGTAACTTCGCTACTTTTTTCTGAAAGTAGCTGTAACTGTAACGAATTACTTTTTAAAAGTAACTTACCCAAGACTGGTCTGTGTCCGGCTTTCGGTGACCTAGTGGAGACGAGGTGTTTCTTTTTTGGTGGTGAGGGTCTTGACGTGAGCCATGTTGAATAAACCTGAGACTGGAGCAGGAATGAACATGCAAGTCGAAGGAACAGAAAAGGACAGGACGACGTCTCTGAGCTCAGCTACCAGGTTTATTTAGTCAGCCACCACCACACAAAGGGGCAGCTTCTCCTAGCCAGTTCAAAACGCCGACGCCCTCTAATCAGCACGCCCTCTTCCGCTCCCGCCGATCCGTTGACCCTCGCGCCGTTCGTTGGCCGTTCGCACGCCGCCGCCGCCGAGGTGCAAACCTGCCGGCGCGCCGCCGCCGGCGATTTCTGACCGCGCGCACAGGTCAAGAACGAGTGGAAGCTCCTCCCCGCCTCTTTCCCGCCCCAGCGGAGCGAACGGTGGAGAGAAGGTCGCCTCCTCTCCGCGCCGTTCGCTCTGCTGGAAAGCCTGGAGAAGAGGTGGGAAGAGCCTCCACTTCGTTCTTTGAAAAGTTTTTGGTTAGCACAAGACTTCACCGGGTGTCTACTCACGGATTCCAGAGTGGCTTCGCCTGTTGTCTGCCAGAAGTGCTACAATCGCAGCACCAACACAAAAAGGCATCATATTTTATGTCTTCCCGAAAAAAAGCGGCCCCGAAAAGAGTGGCCGAGCCAAACAGAGCGGCAGAAAAAAAATCAGCAGAACCCATCCTTTGGGAATGATTATCTACGTTAATGCGAATAGCATCAAACGGTGCGGAGTTTTGCGCGTTCGTCAGGTGGCCGGCACACTCTAGATACGCCAGCCCACTCTTGAGGCGATTCTAAATTTGTTGACACTTTCACAGCCCTGCGCACGATCTCCGCAGCCCAGCACGTGCGTTTGTGTCACTTAGGAAGGCGAGCAAAGCACGCGCCATACGCACAAACACTCAAAATGGTACCGACCAGACTTTCTGGCGTCTCAGCTAGTCTCAACCAACGGTACTCTAAACGGTTGTTTATATCTTTACCATAGGACGCGCTTACAGCGCTGTCACAACTACCGGTGCGCGCGCGTTCCATGCACGAGGGCTCATTCCGCTCTCGTGAGGCTGAGCTAGAGGTCTCCCGAGCGCAGGAGAGGGTGAGCTAGAGGGAGAGGGTGAGCGCGGGAGAGGGTGAGCTAGCCCTCGTGCATGGAACGCGCGCGCACCGGTAGCTGTGACAGCGCTGCAAAGCGCGTCCTATGGTAAAGATATAAACAAATGTTTAGAGTGCGGTGAA
>JAZHYW010022132.1:0-21440 GCA_037355805.1 Ixodes ricinus | reverse complement strand
TCACACCGTAATGTTCACAGTGCTCAGCAACTGCATCGCCGACGTCATCCTCGGTTGGGACTTTTTATCGTCCGCTGACGCATTTATTAATTGTGCTAGCCGTGAACTTCACCTGACGGATTCTGATGATGCCCACCCTCCCCTCAATTCGACTCTCGCTGTTCTTCAACTTGAAGAGGATTTGGTCCTACCACCGAAGACAGCCGTTGTAGCCGTCCTTATCCCAAGCAAGACTCTCGAAACATCACTCGGTCTGATCGAACCCCTTGCCACTACTTTTGTCCAAAAAGGTGTAGTAATTCCCTATTCTCTCGCATCAGTAACAAAAGGCAAACTTCATGTATGGATCACAAATGCCTCGTCCCAGCCACAAATCCTTCCCCGTCATAGCCGTATTGCTAACTTCAACTCCCATACAGAAGACACTTTCACGACCCTGTCTAACGCTATATTAAGTCCTGCTACCACGATCTCCACCGATTTCTCCCAACAAATCGCAAACATGATAGACTCGAACCTGGCGGCACAAGAGCAGAGAAGTTTAGCTCAACTCCTTACGAGGTACTGTGACACGTTTGACTTCGGCACTGATACACTGCCACGTACACCAATTGTGCAGCATCACATTGACACCGGTGACTCACCACCCGTTCGGAGTAGACCATACAGGGTTGCCGCCGCTGAACGTCGCATCATTCAACAACAGATCGATGACATGCTTAAGAAAAACGTTATTGAGCCATCATCCAGCCCGTGGTCCTCTCCGGTCGTGCTAGTAAAAAGAAAGACGGCTCCTGGCGCTTTTGTGTCGATTATCGCAAACTTAACAAAGTCACCCGAAAAGATGTCTATCCGCTACCCAGAATTGATGACACGCTCGATACTCTACAAGGCTCCTCTTATTTCTCATCAATGGACCTGCGCAGTGGCTATTGGCAAATTCCGCTTGCCGATACCGATAAACCCAAGACTGCTTTCATCACCTCTCAAGGTCTTTATCAATTCAACGTAATGCCGTTCGGCCTTTCTAATGCGCCCGCAACCTTCGAGCGCATGATGGACTCCTTGCTGAGAGGACTAACGTGGAGCATTTGCTTGTGTTATCTCGATGATGTTGTCGTCTTTTCAACCACATTCACCGACCACTTACAGAGGCTCCGTCAGGTCCTTGACTGCTTCCGTGCTGCTGGGTTGCAACTAAACTCAAAGAAATGCACTTTTGGAGCCCGCGAAATACGTGTTTTGGGCCATCTCGTTAATTCTGAGGGAGTACGCCCGGATCCGCAAAAAATACAGGCAGTATCCGAATTTCCAGTCCCCAAAAAAGTAAAAGATGTGCAGATATTTCTGGGTCTATGCACATATTTTCGCAAGTTTATACGGGGTTTCTCAGATATTGCCGAACCACTTAACCAGCTGCTCCGTACCGGGGTTCCCTTCAACTGGACTCCGTCCCAGCAAGATTCTTTTGCCACACTCAAGAAAACCCTAACATCCGCGCCTATCCTTGGTCATTTCATTGAAGGTGCGGACACTGAAATAAGAACAGACGCCAGCGGCCATGGCATTGGGGCTGTCCTCGCTCAGGTCGTCAACGACACACAGCGCGTCATTGCATATGCCAGCCGTACTCTTACCAAGTCTGAAAGAAACTTTTCCACCACAGAAAAAGAGTGCTTGGCCGTTATTTGGGCAATCTCAAAGTTTCGCCCATACCTCTACGGCTCTTCCTTCCGGATAGTAACAGATCACCACGCACTTTGCTGGTTAGCTACTCTCAAGGATCCCTCGGGACGACTTGGCCGATGGTCCCTGAAACTACAGGAATTCGATTTTACAGTTGTATACAAATCAGGCAGGAAACATCTTGATGCTGACAGCTTATCCCGATGCCCACTCCCTTCTAACACACCTGGTCCGAACCATCCTTCTACACTCGTTACCACTTCCACTGCCACGCTAAATAGCGTCGATATACACTCCTGTCAGCTGGAAGATGGTGCACTAAGACCATTAATTCACTATCTTCAAGGAATCAGCACGCCCTCCATCACCCCACGCATCGAGCGTCGCGCCCGCCTCTTCCAACTTCACAAGGGCGTTCTCTACAGAAGAAATTATGAGCCACAAGGACGACCCTGGCTTCTCGTCGTCCCCCGCCGTCTCCAAACGGAAATCATAAAAGCAAATCATGATGACCCAACCTCTGGTCATCTAGGATTCGCCAAGACGTACTTCAGAACACGCACAAAATACTTCTGGAATGGTATGCACCGCTCAATCAACAAATATGTCAGAGCATGCCACCAGTGCCAGACGAAGAAAAAAACATCGACCAAGCCTGCTGGAGTCCTGAGACCCATTCCCCCTCCAAACCATCCCTTTGAACGCCTTGGTATCGATTTCTTAGGCCCTTTTCCCCACTCGGCACAGAACCACCGATGGATAATAGTGGCCATAGACTACTTTACTCGATACGCTGAAACTAAAGCAGTGTCAGCCGCTACAGCCTCTGAAGTCGCTGACTTCTTCCTGCATTCTATCCTGCTCCGGCACGGAGCCCCGCAAGCCATTATTACCGACCGCGGCACTCCCTTCGTCGCAAAAGTCCTCAATGAGCTTTGCGGCCTCACAAGCACTGTCCATCATATCACAAGCGCGTACCACCCTCAATCGAACGGCCTCGTCGAACGCCTAAATCATACATTGACCGACATGATCTCTATGTACATCGCAGAGGACCACGCCAATTGGGACACCATTCTGCCTTACGTCACATACGCATACAACACCAGTCGCCAAGCTACCACCAACTATTCTCCATATTATCTCTTATACGCACGTGAGCCCCTGTCAACGATGGACACTCTCTTGCCTTACCTTGATGACACATCCCTTGATAGTTACGCTGAAGACATATTGTGTCGTGCGGAAGAAGCTCGCCAACTGTCACGCATTTGCACATTAAGGTGTCAGCAAGAGCAAGTTCTCCGTTATTCCGATACTCATACCCCAGTCGAGTACACAGTGGGTGAAGAGGTACTCTTATGGACACCGTCTCGAGTGCCAGGCAAGTGCGATAAGCTGCTTAAAAAGTTCAAGGGGCCATACCAAATACTTCGCCGAGTCTCCGCGACCAACTACGAGGTCGCCCCGGTTTCACCACATTCTGACCATCGATCAAAACAATCTGACATCGTTCATGTTGCACGCCTCAAGCGCTACCACCGTCCTACACCCTAACGCCGGATTCCGGCGCTTTCTGCACGGGGGAGTAGCCGCGGGGTGAAAAGCGCGAAGCTAGAAAGCTGAAGTGGTAAGGCGACCTCTTTTCACAACGGCTTTTTTCGTGCGCGCCCTTTCTTCCCCTCACACCGTCTTTTCTTCTCGTTACCCTGACCACATTCAGCTTTATTTTGTGTACCTTTACGCCCGGGAATCGGTTCTCAAAGGAACCCACCCTGGTCGCACCGCGCGGCCGACGGCTACAGAGGCAAGGGCGGTCGCCGCGCCGGGTTCGCCAACGCCATGCCGACAACGATGATCCCGGTATCCAACAGCGTTTATTTGGAAACAGGCGGTCCCGAACAAGACACACAGGCGGTCAAGCGAGTCGTGGACACAGGGTGCCCGCAGCGCTCGCCGACCTGAGAGCCAAAGGGCATCGCGATAGGAGTCATCGCCGGTGGGCCGAGCTGCCGCCGCTACTCGTAGTCCCATGAGTTCAAGCCAGAGCTCTCCGCAGATGGACGTACACTCGAAGGAGAGAACTACGACTGTCAGAGCCAGGGGAATCGCTAGCGTTGAGTCATCACCGGCCGGACGAGCTCACGCCGCGACTCGACCCGTCGCCCGGAGTCCACTTAGAGGAGGGAACGCCCGACTGTCCGCCGCGATCTTCGGGGAGATCCCCGAAACGGGAGACGCCCGGAGGGGTGCGAGGGAGTGGGCCAGCACAGGTGGAGATCTCTCCCCGACACGATACGGAACGAGCGGGCTCGAAGCCAGACGACTTCGGCCGGAACGTCCGCGGCTTACGCCTTCTCGGGTGAGGGAACCCAGTGGCTCCCACAATTTTCGTGTCGATTACCGGCAGTACTGGCAGTACTCCGAAATTCCGCTGTAACAACAGTGGCAGTCAGGCACGTAGACAGGATTTTGCTTCGGGAAAAGGGGGGGGGGCGCTCTGCGACAAAATGCTGTACGAGGCGGAGGGGGAGAGGAGGCCCCAGCAAAAATGGAAGATTTCAGGGGGGGGGGGGGAAGTTCTCTGGTTGTTCACCGGCGGTTCGGCCGGGTCGCTCAGCTCCGTTGAGTGTGCTTCCCACCGGGCACTGGTGCGCTGCGGAGAAGCGACACCCCAAAAAGCGGACACCGCGCGCTCTTGCGTATTTCGCTCAGCCGCAACGTAACCACGTGCTAAAAAAAAAAAAAATAAAAAACGAAAAAAATAAAAAAACGGGCGGTTGGTTTTGCGCGCGTCGAGTATATTAAAATAAATAAATAACTAAATCTGACTGAATGCCGATGTTGCGACTACCCAATTGCATCAAACGTTTCATAATAAAACAGCGGCTTCACTCCGTTTCGCCATAACTTGGCAAACGGCGAATACTGCGGCCCCAGTGAGCCAATCAGCGCGTTCGAACGAGGCACGTGACAGCTTGTCGGTGGTGTACACTGCTCCTGCGTAGAACTGTCACGTGCTTCGCTCCGTCCCGCTGTGATTAGCCTGCGAGGGGGCCGTAACGTTTGCTCTCTGACAAGTTAGGGTTTACCGAAGTATAGATAGATTGTGATATCCTCGTGAGTTGCGCGCAATAATGTTCCAATTAACCGAGATCTTTCTATTTTATTCAACATTTAAGGAAGGACAGATAGAGGATCTTTAGGTACCACATCAATCAATATTCGCAACCCAAAGGTGACGACGCCACCCAGCGGAGAAGATGTGAAGGAAAGGAGCGAGGAGCGACCACTGCTACCACTTATCCTGGTATGGATGGATTGATGAATAGATAGATGGATGGATGGATGGTGCTCAACCCTTTTTATTCGGGCGGTGGCTTCCGCCACTTAACCAAAGCTTTTATTTTAACAATAAAAAAATCTCAGATTAAAAAAGAAAGACCATAGGGTTAAGTTTCTTACAGTATACCAAATTCAGAAAGAATGGAGCATGGTAAATAATCCCATATCGCTGTTAAGCACGATAATTTATTTACCGTTCTCCATAACAGAAAATTACAATCCCTGTGACGGTTGGACCATTTTCGAAACCTGGTGCGCGCACGTTCCGCCCTGCGGATTGGAAGGAAAATAATTACAAACCTTTCTTCGTCCGCAAATGACTTATGACACCAGTCCGATAAAAAAGGTATGCAGCAAAAACTGGAGCGGCCTGGTGGCTGAAGTGTGAAACAAAATAAACTGGATTAAATGCGCGCCGCTAGAGTGGCCAATAGATTTCCAACTGCTCAAGCACACAATCAAATAAGGATGAACGAACTTTCACGACAGTATCGAAGCTTGTGAATCAAAATAAGCTCAGCTGGATTTTTTGTTTCTTCTTTTTTAAAACACACTTATTACCCACGTGCTGATAATATATTTTTCTTTGTTAAGACTGTTATTGAAATTTGATCTATCAAGGACCATGCAACGAGAAAACAGTATTTGCAGCGTGAAATCCGACCAAGAACACGAAACACTTTTTAAAGTTGTGGGCCACACCATATTAATTAAAACCCATATGCTATGTCGATCATCAATCCGCTTGCGTCTTAAAAGAAGCTGATTCAATGAATCTTGTCGGGACATTCTTGTTGCCCTAATATTTTCAGGGACATCTAAACGACTCTGCTTGTTTTCATCTTAAAGGATGCGGTGCAACGATATTCAACTGGAATGTTTTCACCTTTACACGAGCTTACTCGCACTAGTGGGACTCTTTAAGGATACTCGCACGCAAATCGCCACTGGCCAAGAACCTCCTTTGTTCCGGTGTAATTTCAAGGACAAAAGCGATCATTTTCATTTCAATCTCTCCTTTGCAAAATTCTTGACGACGTAACGTGGGGATCGCAGTACACCCACAGTGACGATATTTGAATGCGGTTCATAGATTGGACCCGAGCATTGCGTTGGCACTCGATTTGGGCTCGTGACAATTCCTAGCTCGAGAAGCATTGCCCGTGTCCAATCCTTCAACGACGACAATAGCCGAGCCATAACAATGTCTGGAACCTCAGCGCGTGTCCTGTGCTTTGCCAACCCCAGCGCGTGGCGCGATCAACATTGGCGGCTATTGGCGCCAGATCGCGTGGCCGCTTGTTACTGGCTGCGGAGTTGAGGGGGTGAACGCTGCTCGTTTTTCTTGAATTTTTTTCTGGGACTATTGCTGGGGTGAAATAACGAACGCGTGTTTTATAGGTCATTAACATCAGGGTCCGTTCTAGCTGGTATTTGCGTAAAGTACAAAATTGTTGCATCGCCCCTTTAAGGAAAAAGAATGCTTTACGCGTTGTTCGCACGCGCCGCGCGAAGCGAAGTTCTTACAAGATGTAGTTGGAGGAAGAACCCATACTTTTGACGCGCTGAAATGCAACGATCCTTGATACGATACCGTATATTCGTTAATCAAAAAGCACCAGCATATATCTTAATTCTCCTACATATGAGTGCAAATTAGTGGTACTCGCAGGGACACGGACCTCTCTTTTTCTTTTACAGCCGGTTGCTTTGAGGTGTAAACGAGTATAGAAATCGGTGACTATATAGCTTAGAGGGAGCCACTGAAGTCGACTCCGAGATCGTCCCTTTGCGGTGACAACTCAATCTGGACGCTCTAAGCTATCCCAACAAGCCCGAAATCACAACCGTGCGTAGCTGCTATTTCTCGTCAAGCGTATTCAAAGATCGCAACACGCCTTTTTGGAAGAATTTTCTGCACCCAGTGAACCGGTCGACGAAGCGGCGCTTGTCGGCGAGTCGGAAGCGTCATGGCTTCTCCGCCCGCGGAGAAAAGAGAGTCTTATCCGAACGTGTACCCATTCAGACTCTCTTCGAAACAAAGTTTTACGAAAAATCACTTCGGAATCTGCGCGTATTGTAGGGCTTTCTTAGGTCCGCGCAATGTAGTCCGCGAGAGAAAAAAGATCCACAGGGTTTCCTGTACCGCCTAAATGAATAGGCGGTTTTGTAATATAGGACTTGGCATATGTGGGAACTAGCTCATGTTAAGCAATGTAAGATCAAGAAGTACCTGTAGTGTGCTGGCAATAATCTGAGATGGCGTTTTCGGCTGCATTTGAGATGGTGCCACGTGCGTGACAGGGGCAACGCGCTGTCTCTGAATTTGATGTCCATATTGTAAATAGTAACCAGTCTTGATTGAAAACTCCGAGCCCTGGCGTGTGAGCGTGTCTTCCTTTCCCCGGTGCGGCCGCTTGGTCCCCGGCCACCGACCATCTCGCGTCCCTGTCGCCAATGTCGTAAAGCCTTCCAGCATCTTTGGGCCGGTCCGAGTGCGCTTCGTCTTTGTCGTAGCCTTTCGCTGTCTCCCTCCCCCTTTCGCAGCGGCCCCGCGACCACTACACTTTGGCGACGGAGGTCCTTTCTTTCATTTTTTCCATTTTCGCCTCTCGTGAACATTCGATCGGGACCCGCGGCCGGAGATAGAGGTGGTGGCAACACCGGCATGTGAAGGGTTTTCTTTTGTGTGTTAGCTAATGTCGTAGCGTTCGGATAGCAGTAGTCACGAGTTATCTTGCATCCACCACATCGGGGATGGCGACGAACCGCTTCACCGACGCCACACTCAGCATTTCTTCCACGCCAGGTTGCCCCTGCGCAGGCCTTGGCTAAGTTGGAAAACGCCGTTTTTCACTCATCTTGTGGCCTATAGAGGCGAGATGAAAGCTCTCGCAGCGCAAGCGCGCTACCTGTGGTCGTTGCGTGGCTTGGAGAGGCCAACGAGCCAGACTTCAGCATTTCCTTCAACAACTCCCCGCCGGCAGCGCTGTGCCGTTTCTTAATTTGACGAGCTCGTTGCGGTGCACTTGATGAGCATTTTGCTGCCAAAGCTAACGTTGTCGTCGAACGCAGGCAATTTCTCACCCTGCGTCCAGTCCCCGGAGAGGAAGCGTTCCTCGACCACTATAGCAAGCACTCAGGCAACTTGGTCCTTTTGTGATTTCGGAGAGTCCTCGAAACACGCACCGCGGAGAGCCTTTTTTGGCTAGTCTTAAATTCATCGGAGTACAAGATTCGGGTAATCCGAGAGTCTGCGGGAGCTGGACAACCTTAGCCTCGAACGTGTTGTGTTCCTTGGCGCAGCAGTTCGAACAGGCGATCTCGGGAGAATGCGACTCGTGCCCCTTCGCCAACTCCTCTCCAGTTTATCGCGCCCTGGAACGCCGCACGCCGTTCAGGTCGTACAGGGGCTTTTATTCGGCGTGGAACAAGATGGCCGACGTTCGAATTCCGAGAATTTGAACATCCAGATCAAAACGGAGAGCGGCGGCATGCCAGTTTCCCGCCTCCCCCGCAGGTTTGCTTCCTTCTTCGCCGCAGCACCAGTCGCGCGCTGCTGCTGCTGCTTGCAGCAGGCCGAGTACCGCGTGATGCTCGCCGGCCGCGCGCTTTCTTGGGCAGCGCGGGAGCAGAGTCGTGTCCAGTTCTGCGGTCGTCGACCCGCATCCACGTGAGGAATGGCCCTGCTTCAGGAATGTTCGAGTTTTTCTGGCGGCAAACCAGGTCATTTTTCAAATGTTTGCCGGAGCACTTCCCCATCGTCTGCTGCCACCGATCGTCCGTCCGGCAAGCGCTCCCGCCAGGACGTGTGCCGTGCTGCCGGTCGCCGGTACCAGCGGCTGGAGTTGGCCGTAGCCAGACACGATCGGCCATGGAATCGTCACGCTCTTCGCTGACGAAGAGGCAGCAGCCGAGGCTTGCGCCGCCGGATCACCGGAGGTCTCCCGAAAAGCGACGCGCCGACCGGCGTCCACGGAGATACCACCCGCTGATGTTCAGGTGGAACGGATCCGCATGTACCCATACTCATTGATACTGAAGACCGGCGTCGATACTTTCCGAGCGATGTTTAACAAGATCAACTTCCAGCAGCAAATCCGGCTAGGAAACCGCCGCGCACTCTTGTGCACATTACGCCTCCGAGGGCCGATTCCCAGTCATGGGCAAGTTTCCAAGACCACAGTCGGCTACAAAGAGCGATCTGCCGAGATAGCACTACGTTGTTCGGTAAAATGGCCGATCCTGCTAGGGGACAGATGCCCGTACATGGATCAGCGTCTCATCTGCTGTCGAAGGTGCTCCACTCGGAATGTTCCGCTGCCAATCCAGCTAACGCTCGCGCAGCCATCCCGGACCATGTACAGTCGGCTGGAATCCCGCAGCCCCCATGCGCGGTGGGAGCCCAGTCCTCCACCGCATCCTTCAAGTGCTCCCTGCAAGCGTACCCTCCCGCCATTGTCCACTGTTCATGGGCGACTCAGCCTGTCCGCGTCGTCTGCAGTACTACTCAAGTAGAGGCGTCTTCGGAGACCCAGACTTCAAGGGATCCGTCGACGCCGGGACCATCTCTGCAACCTTCATCGGTGAGCGATGAACTCAAGTACAGCTTCGGGTTTCCGAGAATTTGAGGGATCTCTTTTCACCTGAGTTAGGGTTGGTCAAAACTCAAACTCACGCACAATCGCTGTCCGGCACACCAGCGTCCGCACGGTGCAGGCTAAACTTCGCCGCTTACCGATCACGCTGCGTGATGCCGTCAGCGCAAAGAATTCCAGAAACCTCGAGCGCCAAGGCGTTATCGAGCGCGTAAACGCGTCGGAATGGGGTGTCTCCACATTGTAGTAGTTAAGAAGAAAGACGGTGGAATCCGTGCATTGCGTCGATCTGCGGGGCGCCAAATCAGGCTGTCGTTATAGATTCTTTTCCGCTTCCGCACATTGATGAGCGTCTGAACTCCCCCGGCGAGCCCATTCGCCGGGTTAGACCTGGCGTCTGCTGCTCATCCTGAGTCCGTCTCGACCCCAAGAGTCGTGACTTAGCGTGGTCATCATTACCCAAGGAAGGGCTTTTTCGTTTCGGACCGAGTTTGTTTCCGATTACCCCGGCGTCTGCACCAGCGGTCTTCCGGACATGGTCATGTCCAAGATAGTTAAGACACTCGTCCGGTGGTTCAGTTCCATCTGGACGATGTCATTGTCTTATGGTTCCTCCCAGAAGGAACATGATAATAATCCTGCAGACAAGTCCTCAAATGTATTAGAGAGGCCGGCAAGAAGCTCCACATGGAAAAGCCACCGTCTAGTGTTTCTGAACTATCATTTCCTTGGCCATCGTCTGTCTGCGGAGGGGCCCTAGCACCCCTTCCCGTCGAAGATAGACACTGTCCCTAAATTTTCCACAGTTTCCATCGGAACCTTCGCAGTTGAAGAAGGCCTTCCCTGGGTCTGAGGCATCATTACAGTGCTGTTGTCCCTCACTGTGCTACTCTCGTAGAACCCCTCCTGAAGGCTTCTCTGCGCAAGGGAGGCATCTTTGGTCTCGGTCCTCCGACGTAGAGCCAGTTTCCAAAGTGTCAAGTCCTGTCTTCAACAGGCACCCATTCTTGCAATGTTCAATCCAAATATTCCAGTTGTCGTCTCCTGCAGACGCGTCCAGATTACAGACTAGGTGCTGTTCTCCAGCAGCGGCATGGGAAGCAACTAAAGCACTGCTGCCGCTTGCTTCCGCTCTCTCCGAAGCCAGGCGGAGAAGCACTCAGCAGGAGAAGAGAAGCCCTTTGCAATCCCCTGGGCTTGTGAGAGATGGCATGTTGAGTCTGTGGGGCTCGACATTCTCGAAATGCGGGGCCACGATCACCAGGCCTCTGTCACATTAATGTCCACTCAGGGGGACGGGTGTACCGTCCTCGACGCATCCCGGTCGTTAGGACTGCTAGACTTTCTCAACTATGGGGCTCTCACGGTGAAGCATCGTAAAGGCAGTGATGCGTGCAGTTGCCGACGCCTCCTATCTCGCCTTCCGGGTCCCAGATACCTGAGTAAGAGAGGTGCCGTCTTTTGAAGAGGAGGTAGTTTCGATTGTCTGTGCATGTCTCACAGGCAGAAGGAGTTCAAGGAAGAAACTGCAAAAGACCCCGTAGCTGCCAGCTGCTCGCATGACATATCTCTTCTAAACACATGGCTCCTCGGGCGAGCAGGCAAGGCTATCTGAGACCTGTCAAACCATATTTCGTTGCGAGACCATTGCTCTCCTAGCTCGCAGATGCATTGTAAGCGTCCAGGAGAGAAGATAGTGGTTGCGTCCGCTCTCACGTGATCAAGTTATTGATGTAGCACACAGAAACACATCAAGGTATCTCGCGCACCACCAGCATAATCAAGGGAGCTGCATTGAGTGGCCGCATCTAAACCAACATGTCGGGACCAAAGTTCTTTAGAACCGTTCGGTATGTCAGTCGACGAGACAGGCACTGCAAAGGCATCTCCTCCACCCTCTTCAACCAGTCGAATTTCACCCGTCCATGGGTAAAACTGGGTATGGATATAGCAGGTCCCTTTGAACGAGCCCCTGCTCCAATAAAAGTTTTATTACACTTGTAGACTCACCACAGTAAGCGGCCTGAAGTGGCACCAGAGCACAACGTCACGACTGCCGCTGCAGTCATAAGGTTCTTGAAATCTAGTCTTTCGTCGCGCGAAGGTCTGCCGCAAGAGTACTCACGTACGAACAATGGTTCCGCTACTTATTTCGTGCTGAGCCCAGCGATTTCTTGCCGATGCATCGGCATCAGGAGAGCATGCCAAGTCATCCCTCTACCATCCCCGGGCTAATGGACAGGTAGAGCGGATTCAACTCGAAGTTCTGCCAGTTCGTCATTCAGTTGGCTCTCGTCCAACACTCGTCCGCTTTCCGAAGCCATTACAGAATATCTCGGTGTACATACCGAGTTTTGCCGCCATGCCGCTGACTACGGAGAAGCGCCAGACTTTTTCTTTTAGCAGCGGTCGCACCCACCGGACGCGACTGCATCTCCAAGGAGACGAGGGACCCCAGGGTCCGCCGACTCCCTTCTACATGTCGCTCCAGGAAGAGCCTTCAGTAAAGTCAAGGAATACTTAAAAACGAAGATGAAAAAGTATTCTCGATGCGCAGGCGTAGTCAGATCCAAGCCTCGGCTTTTGCTCCTGGGCAATCGCGTGCAGGTTCTCAAACCCAACATTAGAGGGAAAATGCGCAACAAGCCTTATGCCGCTTCCACCGCAACATATCCATGAGCAAGTAGGACCAGCCACGTACATACATTAGAATGATGGAGACCATATGGAAATGCAGCCAAAATGACACGTACCCGCATTGAAACCAACCCGACATCCAGCCTTTGTGGCCTATGGACGATGACATATTCCCCCACTTCAACTAATGCGGCTCCAGCTGCAAGCCTGGGCCACGTGCCACCTGAGGAGTCCAGCACCTGCAACCTGCAGTGCTGCGGTCCCCAGCGTCGTTCCTGTTTCTGCGGCCCCTGTCCGCCGTTCCCGTTCCTGCGGCCCATGCTGCCGTTCCTGTTTTGCGGCCCTTGCTGCCGTTCTGTCATGTGGCTCCTGCTGCAGTCCTGTTTTCTTGCGGCCCCTGCTGCCAGTCCTGTTTCGCGGCCCCTGCTGCGGTCCTGTTCCCGCCGGACCCTGTTGCCGCATGCTTCTACGGCACCCGGTCCTGGCCATGTAGCTGTAGTGTATGTTGTCCATGTACCTACGGCAGTACCCGGTGCCGCTTCACGTTCCTGCCGTACCTGTACCCGTGCAAGATGCGGTGGTCTTCGGTGGCCTCCCCGCCGCGAGTCCTCAGTGCCGTTCCTGATTCCAGCTTCCAAGCGGCTTTCCGCGCCACCGTACCAGGCAATCAAGCCTGCAGCCAGCCACCAGTCCGCCGGCTGCGGCTACCTGATCTTCGAGGCCCCCAGAGTCGCTGTCCAGGAGAAGTCCTGAACCTTCACGTTCCTTCGAGCAGGAGTACCAGTAGTGAGCATCACATCAAGTTCATCCCAACTGGGACTCGGGTATTGCAGCGAGCTGCGTCATCCCCTGGCTGCAACGGTTTCGGCGGAGTCGACTCAGCCAGGACCAGGGTCGCCACACCCGGTACCGAGTACGCCCGCAGCAGGCCGGAGATGATCTTGACGTGACACCAGAATCATCACCAGCAGCAAGTGATGTTGATGGATCGGGCCGTCCACTACGGCCCCCAGGCATCCCGTCGTACAATCATCGCCCAAGGCGGCGAGTACGTCTGCCGGCACCAGACCTCATGCTAGATTTTAGGCGCAGCTCTTAGGCGCCCGTTTCCGGCGAGCGGCGTGGCGTACCGTCGACGTAGCCGCACGGTACGCGTGGGTAATTTTCCCCGCTAGATCTGGCGGAAATTTTTTTACCCGCTAAATCTAGCGGAAAATTTTCTCCGCTAAATCTAGCGGAAAATTACCTGCGATGGCGAAAAATTTTCCCCGCTAAATCTGGCGGAAAATTTTCCCCATGTAAGTCTGGCGGGGAAATTTTTCCGCTAAATCTAGCGGTACCACACTAAATCTGGCGAATTTTCCCCTTCAAACCTGGCGGAAAACTTAGCAGATCTGGCGGAAATTTTCCCGCTAAATCTGGCGAGGAAATTTTCCCCATAAATCTGGCGGAAAATTTTCCCGCTAAATTTGTGGAAAATTTTTCCCCGCTAGATCTGGCGGAATGCTTGCTGATCTGACAGAAAAATTTTCCCGCTAAATCGCCAGAAGGCGCTTACTCAATTGTAGTGCCTGTCATTGGCGGAAAAATTTATCTCGAAGGTCGCATTTAGGCCACGTGACCCCTCTCCAGGTGCATTTATGTGTCCCCTCCTCTCCAGTACGCTATTCGGCAATTACAGGAGTTATATGGCTTTCCTTTTCTTCACTAATTCACTGATGAACATTTGACGTTTGGGTTATTCACATATGCATAATTTTTTGTTTTATAAGTCTAGTGTTTTTTTTATACACCTACAGTCTAACAGAATGTTTCTCAAGACAAAGAGCCAGTGTTGCCAGATAATGACTGCACTTGCTAAATCCATATATTCCACTTCTGTCTCTGCACAGTTATGTTTTTGCATATCGTGGTTGGTAGGATTTCTGTGTGTGCGTGAACTCTGTATTTTCTTTAAGGGTAAGTTGTTTTCTTTTCTTCCCTACTAAATTACCCAACGTTTGTTGTTCATATGCCAAGGGAGGAAGATGTGGTGTGCTGTAAGTAAATGCTAGATGGCGTTTTTTCAGCTGCATTTGAGATGGTGCCACATTTGTGGTGACAGGCTATTTGCTGACTCTGAGATTTGATGTACGTATTGTAAATAGAACCAGTCTTGATTGAAACTCCGAGCGGCGTGACGTGTCTTCCTTTCCCCAGTGCGGCCGCTTGGTCCCCGACCACCGACCATCTCGCGTCCCACGCGCCGCCAAATGTAAGTCTTCAGTATCTTTACAGGCCTTCCGAGGCGCTGTCTTTCGTCGTGGCCTTTCATGTCTCTCCCCCTTTCATAGTGGCCCTCCGCGACCACTACAGTACCTTTTCAAAAATGACTTAAGGTGTATCCACACGACGGACCAAATTGCTCTTTTGGTCCGCGGGCCGCACGCATCACGTGATCATACGTCACCGGTTTTCGAGGTCCGCCGGCGGTCCGCGGCCCGCGCTTCTCAGAAATGCCAAGCGACTTTTCTCGCCCGGATTTTGGCGGCGGACCGCGGCGTTTTTAGTATAATTGAAGCGCTAAGTCTGGCAACAAGCTGACTTTTGTTGTTTGGATTGGAATCCAAATCCAAAGTCGTTTTTTTGGCGCCAGCTGTTGAAGACGAAGAAGACGAACCTTTTGTTGTGCAGACGAAAAGAGTTGACTACTGCAGACCAAGATCTTTCCTGCACGTCAGGGCTTCATCCAGCACGCCCTTTTCCGGTTCACTTAAGTCCTCCTCGTCCTCAATAGTCAACGCCAGGGCCATCGCGGCCAAACGTCTCTTTCGTTCAACCTCCATCTTGGCTCCTTACAAATAGCCTCAAAGCAGCTCGCTGCATGCGTTTGGCGGAGCTGTAGAGGTCGAGGGTACAGACCGGCCCGTTCGCTCTGTCGTCAGCTCTTCCGGTCCGCCGTGTGGATGCTCATTGCCAGCCGGGCGGCCACGGCCAGGCATCACGTGATCAATCGGTCCGCGGCCCGGTCCGTCGTGTGGATACACCTGGTGGACGGTCCGCCTCCAACGCGAGCTTTCTGCTCGGCGGAAAGCAGTAGCGAGCGAGTGTTGAGGGTGATTTGGTTCTATTGCATTCTTATACCCCATTCACGCGGTCAACATAAAGGTACCTTTAACATGAGGTCCCTTTGCTATCGGCGAAACAGTCACGTGCTCTTGGGTCGCGAGCACAAAGCCACGCGCGGAAGATCGTTAATTGATTGGCCGCGAGAGAATAAAGGTCCACTTAGCTAAAGGTACCTTTACGGTCGTGTGAATGGGGTATTAGTCTAAGGCTTTGACAATGACACGTGTTCCTCACGAGTCGATGTTTTCATTTCCAAAGCACCTAGAAACTTGGCGGAGCAAGCGTATAATTGTTTACGACAGTCCGAGGCCAACATTGCTCAGTTTATGCCAGTCTTCTTCGAATGTTGGCAAGGCAATGGAGCTGATAGGGCAACATTGCTCAGTTTATGCCAGTGTTCTTTCAATCTCAATACCGTGTGCCGCTTGGGAAGGAGATGCGTTGGAGCTCCGTTGACGTGACAAGTCGCTACCTTGTCGACCCGGGTTAGGGAGGTTAAGGGGGGGGGGGTGGAGAATCCTCATGTTTGGGTTGCAACTTGGGTGGAAAACTCACCAGATGACGAATCGCAAACATTTTTTTTACAATATTATAAAGCTAGAAGTAAATCAGCGCGGGGTGGGAAGTAGCGACTTGCCACATCGACTGAGCAGCTCCCACGCCTCTCTTGGTGCTCATCCTTGTCGTCACCCCAAAATAAACGAACAGACAAGCAAACCTCCGACTGTTGTGAGCAAGCACGCCGCGTGCTCCACCAAGTTTCTAGGTATTTTGGAACTGAAAAAACATCAGTTCGTGAGGGTCGAAGCTTGCCATCCTTTTCATTGCACGTTGAACGCACATTATCGCCCGTGTTTGCGTGCTCGGGGCATGCGCAACACCACTCGGAGCTAAGGCAAGGCATGTGGACTATACCTGCTCTTTCTTCTATGAAACATTCCTACTGAGATGGAGCCGAGCCCGACGCCGAGTGCCCTTCGACGCGTTGATTGGACACGAGGACCAGCCGAACACCGAGGCAGCACTCGCGACCAATCACGTGTCCGCGCTCAGCCTCACCGCGATGACGTCGAAATGCCAGTGCACAGACTTTAATCATTCTAGGCGGCGTTGGCACGCGCCATAATGCGGGCGACGATTGGCAGCGGGTAACAAGAAGCCATTTTTCGTGGAAATGTCCGTAACCAGTAGCGGGACGCCGCCCATGCCATCCACGAAAGCTCGCGCTGCAAACTGTACGCGCTTTTCAATGGTCAGACTGCCCTCAGGGTATACAGTGAAGAAATTTAAAGGGAGCAAATATATATATATATATATATATATATATATATATATATATATATATGTGTTCCCCTTTGTTCTTCTGCCTAGTGTGAAACCATAGCTTCCTCTATACTCACGAAGCCTAGCATTTCGACGACGGAGCCATACAGTGCCCGGTCGCAGATTTGGAGCGCGAGGATCTGCCAGCACAGAGCATCAAAGAGCCATTTCTCGGGGAACCTGGACGTCAGCGCACAGCTTTTGCAGCGGCGACTACCCGAAACACACTTGTTCGCTCGGGAGAAGTGCGTTTCGGCGTCTCGCCGCAGCGGGGCGCCAGCCACGTGGCTCTCCTCTCCCATGCGCTGCCTGCCGCTCCACCTTTTCCATTTCGGCGGCCGCTTCTCGTGGCGATCTGCCAGGCTTTGCGAGTATATAGGAGGCCATGGTGAAACCTACAACTTCGCGTGGTTCGAGCCACGACGGAGGAACGCGGTCTCGAGACAAACTGCGGAATTGAAATTCCTAGAGTTGAGCAGGTGGTCGCGCGAACGATCGACGTGGACGATCGAAGCACGCGCCGCCAGCCACAATGACTGGTCGTGGGCCAAGAGCGCGTCGCTCCGGCAGCACGTAAACAGCCGCGGCGATAAAAGACGCCGGCCAAAGGCGTCCCGTCCCGTACACGCCGGCAACCGCGCGAACAACACTGACGAAAGCGGACATCCGGACTCCATACTCTGATCCGGGGGAATGGACCCTGCAGTGGCGAGGCACCCCCTTCCTCCGAAGTCGCGCAACGGTCGCCGCGGCAAGTTCACGGGCGGCACGTTCCCTACATTGCCGAGGTTGTTATTGAAGCCGCGTCGACTCGGGCCGCTCGATGCGGAGCGCGCGGTTCGTAAATCAAGGCTCGTCTCGCGGGCCTCTCCGCTCCCCGCGGCATATACTGAGTCACGTCGCTTCCGCAACTCGGAGCTGACGGCAGGTCGGGACTCGCGAGAAAAGAGAACGTGCCAGATCAGTGCTGCGGCTCTGATTTCGTCCGTTCGCTTAGGCGTCCAGTTTTCTCGGCAAGCTTTATTTCATTTTGTCGTTCGTCTCGTTTGGGCTATAGGAGGAAGTAGTGTGAACCAAGCAGGCTGTGGGCGTCTTATTCCTTCGGAGAGATGGGACATGGCATATCCTTATATTTTCTCATTAAATCTGAATTATTGTTTGGCAGTATCTGATACTGGTACCTCTCTACACGCAAGAATTTAATAAAAAAAAAGTTGGGACGGAGGCGTTGTAAAGATATGGCATGCAGAATCCAAAGAATTCAGCGGGGTGCACTTTTGATCGTAGTCACGCTATTATTGGCGACTCCAGCGAAATCGACAGAAAGCTATGGGCAACAGAGGTCACTTTCCAACGTTCTCGAGCGAGTCAGATATTCTCAGCGGCTAAAGGTAAAAAAACAAAACTGCGAGGCAAAAAAAAAAAAATACAAAAAAAAATTATGAGCCGTTTTACTCTGTGAAGGTGAATGACCAGCGAACCTGTTTAGCACACGACGCATACCCGCCCCGAGGAGCCGAAGGAAACTAGACACGCGCGACAGAACCGCCACCCGGTGGAAAGTAGACACGCGCGACGGGACCGCCACCCCGGGAGAGCGGAAGGAAAGGAAACTATAGTCGGTGACAGGTCAAGAACGAAGTGGAAGCTCCTCCCACCTGTTTCCACTTTAGTAGTGCGAACGCTGGAGGGGAGGCGACCTCCTCTCCACCATTCGCTCCGCTGAAGTGGAAAGGGGTGGGAGGAGCTTCCACTTCGTTCTTGACCTGTCACCGACTATAGGCACGCAAGCGCTTGGAACGACGACAAAGAGGGGATGGTGCGAGCATAGACATGGCCGACGCGGGTCGCACAGCGGCAAACAGCGGCAAGGTAGATAATAAAGGTTGAGAAACCTTTACTATCTACCTCAGAGTCTACTGATTTTGAAAATGGTGCCTATTGATAACTAATCTACTGAATTGCCCAAGCATCAAGGAGAATGCAAGGAATGGTGTTCCACGTGCCGCTCGTGCAGGCGTCTGCAGCAGTAACTGCTCTAAAGCAAAAACCTAAAACAAATGGCATCTTGCACGCATGTTCGTCAACGCTTTATTTTGGTTATTTGCCTCGAATCTTTTATACAGGGAAGGCGTGTGCGTGCGGGGATGCGGGCGTAGAGTTATTGGTGACGTACACGAAAAATCGACGGAACCCAAGCCATAAACAGCTTCGCTGCAAAAAACGCGCGATAAAAATCGCAAATTCTCCGTTACAAAAAAATGAAAGACGTTCTTACAAATCTCTGTAATGCGAAACGAGCGCAGCTCTTGAGGAGGAGGGGAGGGGAGGGTACGGAGGAGAGGGTATGCCTCTCCTCTCGTCCTCCTCCTACCCCCTCCTCTCCTCCTACCGCTAAATTTGTTCATGGGTGACGTCGTCACGACTTCGTTACGTTTCCGGCTTGAGCGGCGACGACGACGGCGACGCCGCTCAAGCCGGAAACGGGCACCTAAGAACTACGCACCACGAGCGTGAGCCGCACCTTAGTTTCCTTTCAGGGGCCACTCCATAGCCGCTCATTTTAGAGCTGCGCCGCCATTTGCTTTAGGGTGTCGCACGAGGCACAGGCTCGTGCATTGGCGTATTTGATGATTTGATGACGCTTGCATGGCATACAAACACATCGAACGGCTTTACTGATGGTATATTCGGCTGGTCGCTTTTCAGCCTCTTGGAGCGCTCTGAAAAGCCGGTGTGCATTCGGCTGGTCGATGCCAGGCGCTCCAAGTATATTCGGCTGGTTCTTTCGGAGCGATCTCGAAGCTCCGACTCTCGCCGTCCTCCGAATCGGAGCGGTTTGAGGCGCTCTGACTTGGAAGTGGGAGCGCACGAGAGATCTGGCTGCCGACCGGTCACGTGACTCCAGCCATTCCGCCATTTTGATTTGTGTCGGAAGCGGACGGCGAGAACGCAGCTACACCGAAGAAAGAGGGCTGCGAAAACAGCCGTCAGTCTCGACGCCGTCACCGTTGTGTTGTGCTCCCCGAATTGAGGTGAAATGTCGTTGAAACGAAGACGTTTAATGTTAGGGGTGGCACCGTCAGTGCTGCTGGTGAAGGTAGCAGACAGCGACAACACCAGCAGCTCGGACGGCGACGACGAGAGCCGTGTTTACGAAGCGAAGTTTGCCGAGTTGTTTGACGCACCTTGTACGGTGCCCAAGGTCAAGGCCTATGTTTCTATAGGGAATATTCACTGGCGGCCATATCTGTGTGCGCGAATGCTGAGCGCGGGCTGATGGTGAGCTTCTACAGTTCTTTTGCAACGTGCATTCCGCACCATCGAGAGTGCCGGTCTTAGCAGGCTATTAATGTGAGCTCATCCTGAGCATGCGCTTTCAACAGCACCCACAAATATGGCGTCCAGTGAATACTTCCTATAGTGCGAACCTACACGGACGAAGCGGTAAGAACAAAAGTACGAGAGTTTTCAAGCTGTATTGTTGTCTGTTTTTATAGTTTCGCAGGAACTTCCGCTTGGCACGGCTGGCATGCGTTGACCTAATCAGCGTCCGCGTTGATGGCTGCCATTTTTCAAGGATTGACGGATGGATGGATGACTGAATACTGCTGAACCCTTTGAATCCGAGAAGCGAAAGTTCCGCTAGAGGGCGGCTCGCGCCGTCCTCTAGTGGCACAGGCGACCCTCTATCCGCTCGGCTTGCCGCTCTGAAAAGTAGAGGAGCGTTCGGCTGGGCGCGCCGATTCTCTCGCTCCGATGCGGAGGCGCCCGGGATCTGGTAGCTCCGACTCGGATGATTGGAGCGCTCGAAAGTGACAAGCCGAATATACCATTAGGGTGTGTGAGGAGGATCGGTGGCCGAGTGGGCTAGCGCACACCAGCTCGGAGCACGTGGAGCGAAAGTTCGCGCTGCCGACCCCTGCCCGTTTTGATCTGGATGAGCATCGTCGTACTGGCGTGCGGTCGTGTATCACTACACGTTAAAGAACCCAGGCTAGCGGTTGTACTGCACTGGCTAAATTTCTCATCTACAGCTGGGAGACTCGTAGCCCATTGAGGCAGACTAAGTTCTAGGTCTCTTCTTATTGGTCCTATCTTTTCGTGTGGTGCAGCAGACAGAAATACCACACAGATCACCTCAAGCAAAATGGCAAAACTGATCCCGGCGGTGTCAAGCAAAGAACTCGTGCCGCGAGTCGCTGTACGTGCAAGCTCTTGAAAACAGCAGCAGCAACAACAAATGATCTGGCTTGGGGCAACTAGTGTCGCCATCTCGTTAAACCCATTACAAAAAAATCTAGCGAAAATGATTTTGTCGCATTTATTTTCACAAATATGCAAGTACCAAGACATTTCGGCTTCCTGTAAGGGTCTTAAAATTAAGATAGGAGACGTTTCTAGTACGTACCACCATTAGTTTTGTCACTTTTATCGTCTAAGTGATTTTAATTTCAAACGTTTCTCAAGATGCGCTCAAAATTAACAGTCAAAATGTTCATATTCCTTGATTTTATTAAAAATCTCCAGCGCGCACAAGGGAAAATACAAGATTCGTACAACCTTCATTGCATATTCATAATGAAACTAAAAATTAATCAATACTCTGGTGCATTCCTGAAACGCGGGTTTGTGTAGCGAAATTTGCCCTTTGAGTGACGAGCTGGCAATATCACGCTTTTTTTTTCTTCTTTCTCACCAATAATCTCACATGAAAGTTGAAACATCCGCTAAGGTGGTTGC
>JAZHYW010022131.1:0-16908 GCA_037355805.1 Ixodes ricinus | reverse complement strand
GCCGAAATGCATCATAGCGCCGTCCGACGGCGCGCCGCCGAATTAAGGAGCCGCGCTGCGCATGCTCGCCTTTCCGTGCTCGCTATCATGTCTCTTTCGCTCGTTTCTTTCCGACGCAGTCCTGATAACAAGAGTCGGCGCCAGGGGCGCGAGTTGGCGCTTCGTTGGCTGTCGCTGCTGAGCGTCTGCTTCAACCGCCTCAGCCGCCGCGCTTTGTGACGGAGCTCGCGGGGTGGGGTAACCAGGTGCTTTGTCACCCAGCGCGGCTGCTGAGGCAGCTGAAGAGGACGCGAGGCATCATAGCCAGCGAAATGGCAACTTGCGCCCCTGGCGCCGACTCCGCTTATCAGAAGCGAGTCGGACAGAAACGAGCGAGAGAGACATGACTGTTATCACGAAGGGCGCGCATGCGCAAGACGCGACGTTTTAATGCGACGGCGCGCGCGTGCGCGGCACGGCGGATGCATATCGGCACGCGCTCCTGTGCCCCGCAAACTTTTGCTCCCGACTGCACTTCAAGCTAAAATAGTAAGCACACCGGGTCCAAAGTACTTAAAGGAAACTACTGTAGATACAATGTACAGTCGCCGCGGAGTTAATAGCTCCACGCGAGCGCATGTCTTTTTCGAGGGGCGCTTGACTGGCGACTTGCGATAGAACTAGAGATGACGTCAGGGCGAGTCCATGCAGAGTGGACGGGGAAGCCGTCTCGATTCAAGAGAGCTGTTATTATCATCCGCCTGCGGGGTGCGTAGTCTCGAATGAAAATGGGAGATGATTCCGCAGAGTCATCTCCCATTTTCATTCGAACTACGCTCACCCCCCCCCCCCCCCGCAGATGATAACAACGGCTCTCTTGAATCGAGACGGCTTCCCCCATCCACTCCGCATGGACTCGCCCTGACGTCATCTCTAGTTCTACCGAAAGGGCCCAGTCAAGCGCCCCTCGAAAAAGACGCGCGCTCGCGTGGAGCTATTAACTCCTGCGGCGACTGTACTTTCAAAGTAAAGTACAACTAAATGGCAACTAATATCAAGGTCAAGTGGCCTCAGAGTTGGCAAAACATCCTGATACGAAGTTTTCAGTCGCTCGTTTTCAAGCTCTTTCGGCGCCCAAGCTTTCCGGAGGCCACGTTCGTACTTGGAAACTACTTATTATGAGGTGGGCCACACACTTAGCTGCTGTGCTTCCGTGAAGTTGTTTGCAACACCATTTTATTACAGATAACGTCTCCCTGCACGCACATGGCTGCGACATGCATGCTACGGTGCCAGGAAACACCTACAAGCTCTGAAAACCAGTCGAAGCTACAAAGAAGCCTTCGTTATTAGGTGTACAGTACTTGCTGGTAACAGCCGAAACACAAACTACAACTTCCTTAACCGCAGGTGACCGCCAAAATCGCAGAACGTCGTAGCTCGAGGGAACAACGTCGACAAGGTTACAGAGCAAATTAATGGGCAGATATTAAGCGCAGGGGAAAAATAATAAAAAAGAAATTCACAGTACTTACGTTGCCCTGGGAGCTCGGAATATTCCCTGGCTGACCGCTTGAACGGGCAGCTACAAGATGAAACATGTCAGCGTAAGTTTCACGCCCGGCAAGCGCCAGCGCGCCCAGTCATTTTGTAGCAGTTCCAGAACGACGCTTCGAAACGAAGTTTCGTCAACTTGTTCTACGCGAACATGTGAGACGCCTGAGAAAATGCTAAAAGTGGTGTGAGTCTCGAAGAAAAATGGTGGCATATCTCGGGACATTTGAAGCCGCAATACTTACAGGCACTCATCCTGCTCAGCGCAAAGGACGCAGTTGAAACAGACCACCCCGGTGTGAAGCGCCGACCAACAGGTCACACGGCACAGCTGAGACTAACCAGGGGATGGCCAGGATGGCTTTGTGGTTTGAATATGCGGACAAACCTTACGAGACTTTTGATTGGCTGAATGTTTACAGCAGTTTCGAGAGCATATCTGAACCTATCTGTGAAGGGGGAGGCCGGGGGGGGGGAGGTACTCTGTTGAGATAAGACAGTGGTTCCCAAGTGGGGGTCCGCGGACCCTAGGGGTCCGCGAAGCCACTTCTGGGGTCCGCAAACCCCTCAACAAATTTCTTTTTTTTTTTTAGTTGGCACGTTTTTTGTAGTCCAGTCCGGTTGTGACTAATTTGCAACCTGCTTCCGGAACTACGACAGCAATCCGCACGAGATCATCTGGTCACCTCCCTTTCCCTCTTCCCACACCTTCCCGAACTACGTGTGTCGGGTGCCCGTGGCGGGATTATCATATCGCATATCCTGACCATAAATGAAGTGATGTGGCACCTTTGTTTTATGTTTTCCTGCTACGTAGCAATAAAAGGCACCTGTTTCATGCTCCAGATCTGTTAACTTACTTACGCAGCCCCCCCCCCCTGGAAGGGGTCCCCCACCACTGCCAGCGGTCCGCAAGGGGTCCCCGACACATCCATGGCTGGGAACCACTGAGATAAGACATTACGGTCGAAACGTTGCACAGATCTATTTTTTTGTTTGCTGACCCAATATTTGCTATGTCACCAAAAACTAAACTTTTGGTTGGTGTATATCAATGATTTTATTAAAACAAAATTGACCTTGTAAAGCTCAGGGGAGGAGGGGGGCTGTCGTAGTCCCCCCCCCCCGTTCGCTTCCTTCCCCCTCCGCCCCTGCAACCTTGGCGGTGACGCGGCAGAACCTGCACCGCTTGTAAGCGCCAATAAATCCACCGCCCGCAAAAAAAAAAAAAAAAAAACAACGTTTAACGACAAAAAAAAAAAAGGAAAGATAGCGTAAGAAAGGAAACGAATTGCGATTGACCGGGATGGTCTGTTTATCGCGCCGGGAGTTTACGGCCTAAGTCTACACGCGAGATAGCACGGGATTGCCAGCTAAAAAAGGGACCGCAATCCGACCACCCCTGCGGGTGGCCTTTGGCCGTTGAAACAGAAGCCCCGAAAAAACAGCACACAACAGAAGAGGAGATAACTCGGACATTGAGAGCTATGAGATAAAGTTGGGACCTTCCCTATTTTCGCAAGGGAGCCCACTGCCTAAAGGGGCACTGACACGTCAAAATCATATATTTTAGAGCGCAGCTCAGGCGCCCGTTTCCGGCTTGAGCGGCGCCGCCGTCGCCGTCGGCGTAACTGTGCGGTGCATTATGGGACGTTTCCCTTGATGACGTCACACGTGACGTCACGAGGGTCACCAGTGACGTCACTCGTGACGTCGCCGCGCGTTGCATTATGGTTCAATTTCCCCGCTAAATTTAACGGAAACATTTCCCCGCTAAATTTAGCGGAAAACTTTCGCCGCTAGATTTAACGAAAGATTTTCCCCGCTAAACAAAAAAAAAAATCACCACTTTCCGAATTTGAAGTTCCCGCGCGATGCGTGCCAATGCAGTGACGTCAAATATTGAGCCGTCCTGCGAGTCGAATTTCTTTCTCGAAAAACTTTTGGAAACGTTATAAACGAGCCTTTCTCATAGGCATTACGCACATTCGACCTCGGAAATGCCGCAAAAGCGTCGCTCTTGTGAAATGCAGTTCCACGATCACCGCATAGATGGCGCCAGATATGACATTTTAAGATGTTTTAACAAATCTGGTCCCTCTCGGTCGTACTCGGTTGCAAGATTGTGAACGGGCCTTTAGACATACTTTCTATTCTAATCATTTTGGCAATGACTTTTATTTTTCAACACGTGACATGGTGGACTCATAAGTTTAGGTGTACTAAAACCACAGATTGTACGGTCTTTAGATTACTTGCTTCGCGCATGTAATTAAATAACTGTTGCGTCTTTTTTATTTGACGCCGTAACAACCGCAATGCGAAAAGAAACATATGAACAAGGAAAGATTAGGATACGAGGTGCCACGATGTTATGGAAGTAATGAATATACGACGGATGCCATCGTACATTTTTAACTTGTTGGGCGTTTTACAAGTGGAACGTCGCGTTTATATGTGGTTGAAAATAATAAAACATAGACAAGGTTTCTAGATCTTTTGAAGGAGCTTTTTCAGAACAGCGAGTTATCACCCTCCCCTAGGAATACCCTGGCTACAGAGCAGGCGACCCGTTTTTCCTCGCGTCAGATTGCGGTGACCACGAACCGTACGGAGGTCACAGGACGTCCGTGAAAAATATAAAGGAGGCAAAGACCGATCTACTCTGTTCACGTTTCATCCCCGATTTCCACGACCCCAAGGCCGAAGGACGTTAGTGTGAAAGATAACAATAAAATAAAACTTTGTGTCAAAAAAAAACAAAAGACAAACAAGACAACTGACGGAGGAGTTCTGTCTTTACTCGATGAAGCCATGGAAAAGCGAGAACACGCACACTGACGCCTCGGCGTGCAGAATGAAACAGGATACAGGCGCGGAATACGCGCGGAAGAACACCTTGCACAGTGCCGATCCGGCCGATCGCCGAAAGGACGATTTCGCATGGATGGATGGATGGATGAATACGGCTGAGCCCTTTGGATCGGGCGGTAGCTTACGCCACCTAGCCAATTTGTCTTACCATTTAAGCTTAGAATATTTAAATGTGAAAACTATATACACTCCGCACTGAACAGAAAGTGAGGCTATAAAACCCCCTTGCCATCAGTTAATAAGAAAATACCTAGTTTTCTCGTGCTTTCTGCCACCATTCACTTAATCTTTGCTTGGTAATCTCTACTGTCTTGTAATCCACTTTTCCTTCGCTGTCTCTAAAACCCAATGACTTTATTAAATCTATGTTGTCTTCGGTAGGCATAGGGTGAAGCCCTTTACAGTAGAGTATCAAGTGCTCAGCCGTCTCGTCCACCTCTCCACAAGCAGCGCACACTGTATCCATTTCCTGGTACTTCGCTCTGTATGTTCTGGTTCGCAAAACACCTGTCCTTGCCTCAAACAACAATGAGCTTCCCCTAGAATTATCATAAATGCTTTCTTTGGCAATAACTGTTTTGTTTAATCTATAGCTTTCCAGAGCCCTCTTTGTCTGCATTCCCTCTAGCCACCGATCTCTTTCTGTGGCCTTAACTTTCTTCTTAACGGAGACCTGCTCTTCCGTAACCCCACTATAGCCTAAAAACTTTCCTCTTAATTTCCTAGTGCGCTGTCTCCACTTTGTGTCTATACTCCTCATGTATAAAAAGCTGAAAACCTTTCGTGCCCATTGCTCCCCATCCATTTGCCTCAACCGATCCTCAAATTCTATCTTGCTCGCAGCTTCCCTGCCCTCAAATGACGCCCATCCCATGTCTCCTTGCACTCCCTGGTTTGGCGTTTTGCAATGTGCCCCCAAAGCCAGCCTACCTACTCCGCGCTGTTTTATTTCTAGTCTTGCATGCACTTCGGATTTCATGCATAGCACTGCGTTTCCAAAAGTTAAACCAGGCACCATGACCCCTTTCCAAATCTCTCTCACCACCTCATACCTGTTATAATTCCAAAGTGCTCTATTTTTCATTACAGCTGCATTTCTGTTGCCCTTACCTATTATATACTTTTCATGCTCACTGAGATATGCTGCACCATCACATATCCATACTCCTAGATACTTGTATTTACTAGCTCTCTCCACTGTAATATTCTGTATCTTCAGCCTCTCAACTTCATCATCGTTAAAAATCATGACTGCTGATTTTTCACTACTGAATTCTAAACCTAATTCCTCCCCTTCCCTACCACAGATGCTCATTAATTCCTGTAAATCTATCCTGTTGTTAGCCATTAGTACGATATCATCTTGCATACATCAATCCCGGTAAGGATTGCTGAATTTTTTGGCCTAGCTTACTAGCGGATATCGCGGACAGCGAGCGCCACCTCACGGGAGAGAGAGGCACCTTAAAAACAATGAAAACAAGAACCGACAACTTGGTTCTTTATATTCGCTGTAGTTACGGAACAGATCGACTTACGTGAATAATTTCGATATTCAATTCCGTAATAACTTTAGAAGAAATTCAATGAAAAAACTTTTTTCGTTTGCATCTGAAATAATTTTGGGAATTCGCTCCGAACGTTAGAGTGCAGAATTAGCCGATTTTGACCATTTTCATGATTTTTTAATAATATAATCAAATTTATAATAAGACATTTCTTTCATTTAATGTCTCGATAATGCCTCAATGTCTTTAAAACCGAAATTTTCAAGAAGATCCGCGCAGCCGTTATTATGTGAGAAGTTTTCTAAGTTGGCGAAAACCTTCATGTATTCTCTATGGGGCTCTGAGGTGCGCCCCCCCCCCCCCTTAAAGGGATACTTCAACGAAATTTGAAATATTCCCGTCGTGCTCAAAAATAGGTTGAATATGATCCACAATATCCGTAAATGACAATCTAACGTTTGTATTTTGTTCCTGGTGGCTGTATTTTTCGTTATAAACGGCCCACTCTGGCAAGCGCTCGGAGAAGGCCCAGCTTAGAGCACGTGACATCCAACGCAGTCGTGACGTAGGTCGTCTGAAGACGAGCAAAGCTACGGCGAGGCTGACGTCGAGAGGATGGCCTAGTCGTTCCAGCCACCGAAGCGGCTGCTTTTGTACGAATTTTGAGTGACGGGTTAATCTTCTATAATCCTGTAGGGAGACAATAGCGACTTCTGCAACACACAAAAGGGATTCTCGGGAAGAGGGGAGTTCCTCCTTTCCCCTTTTCTCGTCGTGGCCGGAGACGAGACAACCTCTGTCACTAGCTGTCAAGGTTCCTAGACGAGCATTACAAACGAGGCGTTAGCGACATCCACCAGGTGCTCTTTGCTAATCGTTTAATTCGTTTTAAAATTCCTTTTCGAGACTTTTTTAACAAGATATTGGTATGTTCCATGTGATACTGCTCTTTTGAACACATATAGACTACAACGAAATTTCGGCGCTAATTTTTTTTTGTCTATATGTGTTCAAAAGAGCAGTATCACATGGAACATACAATTAGCGCCGAAATTTTCGTTGTAGTATCCCTTTAAAGGGATACTGCAACGAAATTTCGACGCTTATTTCTTGGTCTATTCGTGTTCGAGGGAGCATTATCACATCAGACACACCAATCTCTCGTTGAAAAAGACACGAAGAGGAATTTTAAAACGAATTAAACGATTAGCAAAGAGCACCATGGTGGATGTCGCTAACGCCTCGTTTGTAATGCCCGTCTAGGAACCTTGACAGCTAGTGACGGTGAGTGTCTCGCCTCTGGCCACGACGAGAGAAAGGGGGAAGGAGGAACTCACCTCTCTCCGAGACTCTCTTTTGTGTGCCCAGAAGTCGCTATTGTCCGTCTACAAGATTATAGAAGATTAACCCGTCACTCAAAATTCGTACAAAGGCAGCTATGGAGTTACTTGCGGTGGTCCGATCGCTGGTGTGCTTCGGCTGCTCTCAGCGGATGCTACAAGCCATCGGGACCTATCGAAGGCCGACTGAATGTCATGTGACCTTGGAGAGGGGGCACAGCGACGCGCGGAAAGCGCATCACGGGCTACGTCTACAGAGCGGGATTGGCTGGGATAGCTCGCAGCGTCCGCTGCGTCCGGACGTAAGGTCCCGAGACAACCTACGTCACGACTGCGGCGGATGTGACGTGCTGTCCGTTGGCTGCTCTCCGAGCGCTTGCCAGAGTGGGCCGTTTACAACGAAAAATGCAGCCATCAGGCTCAAAATACAAACGTGCAGTTGTCATTTACGGATATTGGGGATCATATTCAGCCTATTTCTGAACACGACGGATATATTTCAAATTTCGTTAGAGTATCCCTTTAATGTACTTTAATGTCCCTGCCTTTAATGTCCCTGCCTAACCTCTCTCCCCGACGAAAAGTTGCTCGTTTGTGTCTTTTTCACAAGATCTATCATGCTAACCCGTACTTAAAGCAACGTCTTTTCATCCCACCGTTCTACATGTGGCACCTCGCATCGATCATCACCTCAAAGTTGGAATTTGTAAATGTAATACCAAGGCATTTCTACTATCATTCGTCCCTAAAACTTCATCGGAATGGAATCACCTTCCGCCTTCAGTAATTCATATTATTGATACCCAAATGTTTAATAAATGCTATAAACACTCTTTACTGTCCTGAGCCGCCATGACACGTTATGTACTCTGCCCCTTTTGTTTCTTTTTGTGTGTTATTTTGTTACTCCCACTCCCTCTTTAATGCCGATTGGCCTTGAGGGTATTTAAATAAATAAAAATAAATAAATAAATAAAAGTCAATTGGCCACAGAGTAGTTATTTTCAGGAATGAAGCCAAATTCAGAAGTCCTTCTGAATTTGGCGCCGCTTGCATTGGATTGTTGCACTTAAGGGGGTTAAATGTACTAGGTGAGAGCATGACGTCAGCTTCAGTAGCTTCTGCAAGCAATCCTCTCATAAAGGAGTGTCCTCTCTTTAACGAAAAATAAAAACAGTGAGTGTGAAAGCGAGCTGGTGATCATTAATCATAATGTGACACCTGAGATTTGGGTGCGAAAAAAATTTAAGAACTTTCAAGTCGAAGGATAAGGCGAAACAGTGTTTTAAAACATTGTGACGTTCTCCTCTGTTCTCTTTTTCTTCGACTTGAAAGTTTAATTGTTCCGCACCACAGTTTCAGGTACTAGAATATGATTAATTTTGCTCCCCTAATATATTAAACCTCCTCGCTTGCTCTGACCGACCGAGAAGTAGCGAGAGTTCAAAAAGCTACTGGAAAGCCGCCCCCAGAACAAGCGGAGCGATGCGTAGTCTGCTCATGTCTCTCCTGAGAGTAGAACGTCCCTCCCAGTATTTCTTCGGAGTTGACAAAGCATCATTTCGTGGCACAAATCTAACAAAACCAAGTTTGGGGAATGTACCCTGAAGTCGGGAATTGTACTTTCCTCGGGAAGTACCAGAAAAAATACTTTAAGTAAAGTACAAGTACATACTCAGAGAATGCACTTCAATTAGGGTACAAGTTTCCTAAACCTACTTGAAGTAGTACTTTAAGTACAATGTACTTAAAGTACTTCCCAACGCTGCCCTTCGCTCCCAGCACCACGAACTGCCAAGCTTATTTTGTCCCCCATGGCTGTATTTAGCATATCCGCCATAAATCGCTACCTGTTGCAGTCCTGGAACGGCTTTGTCGCGGTTACCTCTCGTAGCAGCAAGATATAATCCGCCTCTCAGAACCGCGATCGCGAAAAGGACGGGCGAGGCTCGGCGGCCATCTTGAATTGCGTCCCTCGCTGGCTCTCCCTAGTCTCGCCAAAACTCGTTCTCGCGAGACCCACGCTAGGGCACCGCGCTACGTTTCCCGCAGCTCTGGTAAGATGGCGCGCCTCCGCTAGCTGCTTCACCTCCGCTAATTCTCCGCTAGCATCGCGCATGTGCAGTACAGTAGCGTCCTCGCTCTAGCGTATAGCGGAGCGGGGGAGCCGAAACGATCTGCTAAACTTCTCTATTGACATGTTTACTGACCGCTGGTTCACGGTCCGTCGTGTCTAAAGCTCTGGCCGTCGGCAGCGTGTAACGAAAAAGAGCCAGGTTCGGGGAATTTCGGAACGGATTGCACGTGTGGGGTTCGCTTTTGATGCTACATAGATTTGTTTTGTTGTTTATGTACTTGCGTGCTTCCTTTTGGTTACTGAATTTTCATGTACGCGCCTGGTACGACAGAAAGCAAATCGTAACTCCCCCCCCCCCCCCAAAAAAAAAAGAAGAAAAAAAAGAAAAGTGGTTGATTAAGAAAATTAGCAGATGCCTATCGGTGGGAGTGTGAACCGGCACTCGGTCACATATGCACAAAAACCGGTCGCGCCGGTTTTTTGCATAAATGGTTTCTTTGGGTTTCTTTAGGGAGGCGCCGAGCCGACACCATACGGTTGCCGTTAGCTGCCATGTCCTAATCTCTCCTTGGCATTACTACTGGATAAACTTTGTAACAACTGTTTAAACCGACCAACTCCGATCTCGGTCTCATCGCCTCATTCCAACTTCTGCGCTGCTGTCCCAAAGGGAACAAGTTCACCGACTTCGAAGATGTCTGCAACCCTTGTATCCTGGGAGCTGTACGAAATGCTGGAGGCCTTTCTAAAGGTAAGATCTAACATTCCGTACACGATTTACAGGCCTCATACATATCAAAGATTTAATTCCATCGCGAGTTTGATCAGATGGTTTGGGAAAAAGAAAAATTAAAGAAAAAGAGCAGAGCTTCTCGGAGATCGGCAAAGTCTCGTGCTAAAAATAGCGTTGTTGCCGATGGTCAGAGCAACGTTCGCAGCGTCGAGGATTGCAAACCTAGCGTCTGTTCTTTCGCTGAAACTTGATTAAAACTTTTCGTCTCGCAGGCCCCCGTCTATCACCTCGCTTTAGAAGCGCTCTTTTTGGTCTGGGTGCTGTGGCTGTTGCTCAGGAAAAGCGTGCCCCTCGATGCGGGTGCATCAAAGCTAACAGAAAAGGTGAAACAACGTCTTTTTTATTTTAATTTTATTAACATTGTTTAAAAATGTATATATATATATACCGTGGCGAAAGTCAGGCGCGGGGTTTGTATCTCGCAGGAAAAAGATGAGCTGATAGCGGAGTGGACACCCGAGCCACTGGTACCCGACACCCCTCCAGATCACCACGCGCTTCATCCTCGAGTGATTACAAGGTTGGTGATGCGTTCTTTCACTCGAGAGTGATAGCGCCGTTCACATATATGCGACCGAGTACGACCGAGAGAGACCAGACCGGTTTTGAAGCCTCTTGCGACGTCTTAAGACCGAATGCGCTGCATGCAGAGCTGGTCCTAAAGGCCCGTTCACACTCTTGCGACCGAGTACGACCGAGAGAGACCAGACCGGTTTCTAAGCCTCTTGCGATCTCTTAGGACCAGCTCCGTCGCAAGAGGCTTAAAACCGGTCTGGTCTCTCTCGGTCTTACTCGGTCGCAAGAATGTGAACGGGCCTTGACACCATGTTGCCTGCGATATGGTGGGCTAGTAGCACTGGCTAGTAGCAACGTCACGAGACTAGCTCAGAGTAGCCCACTTAAAGGGGCCGTGCAACAATGTTTGGACTTCGGTCAAATAATTGTGGTAGTTGTTCCCTGTCACGTCTCGATTAAAGAACTGAAAACAAATTTTGCCCACGCGCGTTCGTTCTTTAGAAAAAAAAAGTTAAAAAAAACAAACGTCTAACAGTAGACGTTTTGGGCGTCTCCAAACCACCCTCAACTCGTACGCCGTCTTCGGAGTCACGTGCGCAGTGACGCTCAATGGGGATGGGAAAGGACCGGTTGGCAACGCTATTAGATTAGCTCAGTTACGGAACTGCGCATAGACGCTGCATGCACGAACAGTACCCCCCTCACTCACCACGACTCGCCCGGAGTCGCTCGACGCGCCGGAGTTGGACTGATTCCGGAATCATTCCGAATTTTCCCGACCCCGGAATGAAATGGGAATGGAATGGTGGCAACGTTGAGGGGATTGGAATGGGAATGGGAATTAAATGCCCTTTTTCCCTGAATGGAGTGGGAATAGAATGGGTCCAGTCCTCTCTTTTGTGTTTTTGTTTTTAGTGTTCACGGTCAGCGAAACTGAGCCAGTCAGCGAGCCGGTTGTTTAGAAATAAAATGAGCGGGCGGGAAACAGCTAACCCGCGTGGAGCTCTAACATACGCAAAAAAATGCAATACAAAAAACAAGCGTCAAAGCAAAGAGCAGAGGGAGGGGGGGGGGGGGGGGGGCGGTTGCGCCTCTCGCGCAGGCGAAGGGCTTTACTGGCGTTACACGAGAGCGGGCGAAACAAGAAACCAAGCACCAAGCAAACGAAACGAAGGCATGGAGAATATTCGCGTGCACAGACTGAGGACTGGGGAGCGGGGGACGACTCATAACTCGCAGAGCTCTGATAACTCGTTGACTCGCGCGCCGCCGAAAGATGATCAGTTGATAGGGAGTTTTAGTAGACCGTGTTTCCCCCTCCGCTAACCCTCCGCTACGAAGAAACCACTCCTGCGCCTGCGCGCCGATGGCCTTGGCTGTAGAGTTCCGGGTAGCGGAGGGGGAAAAACGGTCTACTAAAACTCGCAATTGTTTTCACTATAGTTCGAGGAGCGTTGTTTAGCAGGCGGCCAACCCTGCTGCCTTCCGTTTTTCATTCGCGCGCACTCCTTTGAAGTGCGAGATCTGGGTTTGCTTCGGCATTAAAACAAAGCGAGATTCACTTCTCTCTTCTCCTCTTGCGCTTTGCTCCGACGCTCGTCTTTTTATACTGCATTTTTACGTGTAAGTCCGCCTTTTTACTCGGTCTTTGTTCCGATGCTTGTTTTCTGTGTTATATGTTCTACATTCAAGTGATTTGGGGTTACAAGCAAGTTAGCGGATTCCCGCTCATTTCCTTTGACTTTAGACTCTGCCGACTGCGTTTCACCTTGTGATGGACCGCTGCGAACGCTACGTGTCACCCCAGGCAATCCAGCACCGTGAGGGGGACTACACGCACGGCGCGTTGCTGCGCCCCAGGGGCACGCGACACTCAGAACAGGGGCGGATCCAGAACTCCGTTCTAGGGAGGGGGGGGGGGGGGCGGGGGCGGAAAATTTGTAGTGATACTATTCTCCCATTCTTTCGTGTGCACCGGGGGTTTACCCATGTTAAATTGCCCTCCGAGAAGGGGGAGGGGGTAGGTCGACGTTGTTTGGGGGCGGCTGCCCAACACCTCCTAGAAGACAAGGCCGTAGCGCTCTCCTCGTGACGTCGCGAAGGAAGGCCATCGGGGGCGCGCGGCGAAGCGAAGGCAACGCGCGTGGATCGACCGTCGTAACGCGCTTTTAGTCACATACGCCTGTCTTATTAGCTAAAATGAAAGCTGCACATAGCAACGGGTCTCGAAAACATTTTATTACACGGGCAAAATATTACACCGCTAAATAATCGGGATGAAATGGTACGGGGTAGGTGTATAAGATAAGAGAAAACATTGAGCCACGCAATAATTGCTGTAGGAATGCATATTTTACACAGAAATACTTCGACAAAATGGCGAGACACGCAGTGATTGGACACAGAAAAACAAATCACAGTTAAAAATCAGGTAGACATAGTCAACGCGGACACGGCTAGACAAGTGTCACTTACGATCATGTAAGCGATGTTATCGCGTGCAGTCACTGAATTCTTGCATCATACTCCGGCCACACGGCAAAAGTAATGTAATTTCGATCGAATGACAATATGGGGTCGACAAATCAGCTTGCGACGCTCATATAATCACTGAAGACCTCGATCTGATTAAGTCCCATATCATTGAATGAAAATATATTAACTTTTCCGTGTGGCAGGGGTACTAAGCTTACTATTTACAGTCAACTAATTTACTTCTCCCTATGGGCTCGAGCTGCCTTAGAACAAAATATCAGATTTTGTATACAATAATACTAATACCTTAAATACAGTTAAGATTCTAGTATAAAAGCGGTAAAGGCAATAAAATAACATTAGTATAAATAAACACATAAGCACAAACAACACACTTTGTATAGTCACACAAACTTGTTATTCACCTTCCAGTGAAAACTAGAATATTACCACGCATACTGTAAAACTCTTAATGTTCGCGAGCCCTTCATTTTCGCGAATTTCGCGAATTGAAAAATTCGCCAAATTTAGGGGCACGCGAAAATTTCGATCTTGAAGAATTTCAATGCAGGCATCTGGAATTCGCGAAATTTAGTGGCCGCGATTCTGTCCCTTGTGACCGATTCGCGAAAAATAGGGGCCGCGAAATTAAAGGGTTTTACAGTATTTACAAATGTCGACGCAACCGCACACGGATAACGACGAACAAGATGCCATTCTGTCACGAAAAACAAAAACGAAAAAACAACCCGACTGCAGCACTTTACTCGCGTCCCACATGACCAAGAAAGCCCGTAAATAAGTTGTTACTCACTTGTCGATCGTATCCATACGTCCCACAATATCCGTGGCGAAAACATTTGAACACGAACTTTAGGTCTATCGATAATCGACCAGTGTTATCGTTGGCTGGTTGCCACATATGTCACTCAAACCGTAGCAGGACTTGTTCCGCGAATCCACGTAAATGCCGTAGTATCAAGCGAACACAAAAAAAACTACCCGAGACTGTGGTGACGACCAAGAAACCACAGGAAGGATCAAAAGAACCACACACACACACACACACGAGAGCAGCGAGCGGCAGCAGTGTGGGAGGCTTAACCAGCACAACGTCGTCGACCCATCTCTTGCTCGCGTGCGCTCCCTGCAGCGATGACTGGATTTTTTCGGTTCCCTTCCCTTCTCAAAGTCTCAGGGTTCCTTTTTAGACAGCCAGCAGCTCACACACAACGTAAATTTACCAGAATCGGAGCCCGTAGGAGGGAAGAAAACGTCGCAGCGGACCGGTTCATTCGAAAAGTGTGAGGATCTGCGGGATTGCACCGATTGAACGTAGTCCCGCGGTTACGGGGATAATCATAAATAAAAAAATTCGTACTTTCAACCTTGATAGCGCGTTGTGTATTATGTTTATATTATATATATAAGAAATTGTACAATACTGCGCTTTTAAAACATATATTAATGTCAGATAAACGCTCCCGAACACCCCGCGTCGTCGCGTTTTTTTCACGTCGATGCGGTCGGTGCCACAAAATTTTCTCACGTAGTTGCGCTATGGACTTCCTTCCTCCGCCATTGTGACGTAACCACTCGGAGCGCTCTGGCCTTCTCTTCTAGGAGGTGTTGGGCTGCCCCCGTCGCCCCCCCCCCCTCCCCCTTGGATCCACCACTGACTCAGAAGGCACTGGATTGGTTTCGATGGCTCTCGTGCTGTCTGTTGCGGTCCATCGTAAGGTCCATCGTAAGATCGCTGTCAAAGCCTACTGGCGCGAGCGTGGGGCTTGACCTCGTTGATCATTTGCACGCGCTCTCGCGCAAACGAAACCATAGATGAAGCCACGCGCTCGCGCCAGTAGCTTTGACAGCGTTGCACGCTAAGTATGAAACAGAGTATAGACCGGCAGAAAGACAGCTTCGTGACATGGTCTGTACAGTCTCTCGTGCTGCGCCGTAGAGGTTGCACTTTGTCAGGGGATGTGTACTTGCCACTGTGCTAGGTCGCTTCCAGCAGCGTACTAGCCGTATTTGAAGAATACAGTATATAGCTGATTTCTGCGCCACGCACGAACTGGATATTTCTATGGTCTTATAAAACAAACACGCTTGCCGCGTATGTCCTAAAAGACAACTGCAAAAAGTTTGGCAAAAAATTAGTCAATTTAAGTTTTGCAGTTTGTTGCGAGCCACGTGGTCGCAAGCTTTTGTGTTACCAGCGCTCCGCATAGTAAAATCAGTGCTTTTGTTTAGGCATTTATCTTTTTTTTTCTGCATTTATCTATGCGTTTGATAATATCAGCTTTATGCTGCTTATGCCGGCAACACAATGTAGCTGTCGAGTGCCAATTTTTACGTTTAGGAATTAGAGGAATGGAATGGAACGATTCATCCATTCCAGGAGTGGGAAGGGCCCAGTGTCCCCATTCCTAGGAGTTGATAGGAATTGAATTATCGCAAACTCTAATTCCCCCGAATGGAATTGGAATAGAATGGGGGTGCCCATTGTTGTTGTTTGTTGTTGTTGTTTATTGTGGAGTGTCGGGAAGGGGGAGCTAGGAGAAATGTGGGCCTCCTTTCAGGGGCAAGTCGCTACCTAGCTTTTGGGGAATGGGAGGAATAGAGAGGAAAGAGAGAGAGAGAAAAAGAAAAGAAGGAATGATTGAAGCATTTGAACGGGGCGTTGTATCGTTAGCTAACAGGCGAGTAGCGTGACTCTGAATAGCCGCGTTTAAACGGGCATCCGTACTTTGTGGAGGAAGCAGATCGGGCACAATTGATTAGTGCGTAATTACGCTATAGCCGGCTTGAAAGTCCACTTTCGCGGAGATAAGCCAGGAGAGCACGAAAGGCCTTCTCGGCTACTCCTTGAGTCCCGTTTGGATTTAGAAGGTCTTCAAGATTGGAGTGGGAGAGGCCGGCCGTCGCATACCGCTGAATCAGAAGTTTCCGATGCTGGTCGTGGCTTGGGCATAGAAGAAGAGCGTGCGCTGTGTCTTCAGGGTCACCGCAAGATGGACAGTACGGGTCTGACTTGCGGTCGTACATGTGAAGGCGTTTGGAAGTATACGCACATCCAGCTCGAAGCCTGTGCAGCAAGGATGCCTCGGCACGTGGGAGTCGATGCGGAATAGTAGCGGGAGGTCTTCCGGTCGCCACTCCTCGGTGTGGATGTTGTTGTCTGAGGGATATCCGGAGTAACCGGTGAGCCTCGTTAAAACGATCCAAAAGAAATGTTGGGGACGGGTCGTCATGTGCCCTAGCTGCAAGTGCGTCTGCTCTCTCGTTGCCGGGGATTCCAACATGAGAAGGTATCCACTGAAAGGCCAACTTCCAGCCAAGGTCTTCAATGCTTGCCGCCATGAGTGCTACCCTTGCCAATAATGGAGTGATTTTTACATGTCGTTGAAGCTGCTGAAGGGCTCCCCTGGAGTCGGTGAGAATTACAGCTTTCGCTGGAGGTGAGACATTTTTGATTGATTCAAGGGCTGCCCAAATGGCAACTAATTCTGCAGTCGTGGATGTGGTCTCAAAGTCAATTCTGCCTGAGACGTCGTAACCCATGTCCGGAATGGTGACCGCGACCGTCGCCGATTTTTTTGTCCTGTCTACTGACGCATCGGTATATACCTGCATCCAGCCTTCATGCGCTTCATTCAGGCAGTCTAGGGCAATCGACCGTGCGGCCAACACAGGGACGTTAGCTTTACGCTGGCCCATTGGTAGCGTCTCATGTATGACTAGGGGTAAGCGGGTTGAGTGCGGAGGTGTGGAACTCAAGTATTCTCCAGG